>MJUU01030841.1:0-11131 GCA_002080025.1 Modiolus philippinarum
ATTTTTGGGCCAAAAAATTTCAAAATGGCTGCTGTTGCCATGGTAACGAAAAAAAGGCGGGGAAAATTAGAAATGCTCCAAATTGGATGAAATTTCACAGATGGGTTGTCAAGATTGTGCTGAACTCAAATAAAAAAGCCATTTCCTGTGTCCATGGGAGGTTTGGGAGACTTTTATGTTTGTATCCAAACATAGGAACACTAGTTATTATTATTCTTCTTCTTCCAATAATACTTGTCCGAGCGATTATTTTTAAATGGCTGGACCAATTGATTTCAAACTTTGCACAAAGTTAGACCACCATCTGAAGTTATTCACAATGCGTTTAAAATTTTCAAAATGACCGCCATTTCCAAGATGGCCGCCAAAATACGTCAAAATTCCAACTTTGTCCGATTTCAACGAAAATTGATTTCTAGGTAGATTTTTACGCTGCGAACCAACGGCAGTAGAATACCGAAGGAACAAAGGGGTGAAATTCACAAAAATCGAAGTCCAAAGACAGGGCAAAATCGAGAACACAGTAAACAATGACGCTAGACACAAAAACAACGACGCCAGACAGACACAAAGCACAGAACCAGAAACCACAACATTCAGAACAAAGGCACTCACAGTGTGAACTCCAGTGAACAATATGGAATCATCGAATACGTTGTCTGGTGTGACATCGGCTATTTCTTGCAATTGCAAATCTAGTTACTAGTATTTTTCTTTTTATTATTCTTCCAATAATTCCTGTCCGAGCGATTATTTTTAAATGGCTGGACCAATTGATTTCAAACTTTGCACAAAGTTGGAACACCATCTGAAGTTATTCACAATGCGTTTAAAATTTTCAAAATGGCCGCCATTTCCAAGATGGCCGCCAAAATACGTCAAATTTCAACATTGTCCGATTTCAACGAAAATTGATTTCTAGGTAGATTTTGAGGCTGCGAATAAGATAGTATCATCGAATGGGAAGTCTGGGGTGACATCGGCTATTGCTTGCAATTGCAAATCTAGTTTTTATTCTCTTTATATATTCTGGAGTTATTAACCTTGTCTACGTTAATCGTAGCTTCTCGGCTACTTTCGCTGCGCAGAAAATTTCATCCTGAAATGGCCTTGTAGTAGCAATTGTGTCTTTGATCCTCTAGATTGATCGGCCTTGTTTTCTTATTCCTTGGTTTGCGTTTGTTTGACATTGGATTTTTACTTTTCATTTTTAAAAATTTTTAATTATTATTTTTTTTGTAATAGTTTTTTAGCAAAGATTAAACCATGTCAGTATTTCTAATATAATATTTGTTTTATTTTAGCTCCACAGAAGAGACACAAATTGCCAATATGGACAGTCAGACAGATGAATATTATTTCTGAGATATGCAGGAAAATATATCATTTCTTGGAAATAAACGATAAAAGAAGAAGAGAGAAGATAAACAAACAAAGCTAATACAACAAATGAATCACAGTAAAAAAAAGATAGAATAAAAAACGATGAAAATAATACAACAATAAAACAAACAAGCAATCCTTAGTCCAATGTAAAAAATAATAAAATAAAAATAGAATTAATACATAAAAAAGAATGAAATAATGTCAAATTACCAATATCATTATTTCAACCGATTGATTCATTCATTTTGTTTTTGTTTTTGTTTTTGAAATTAACAAAAATCGAAGTCCTATAAGACATGGCCAAAACGAGAACACAGATAACAATCACGTTAGACACAAAACAATGACGTTAGACAGATACAAAGCACAGAAATAGAAATCACAACATTCAGAACAAAGGCACTCACATTGTGAACTCCAGTGAAACTGAGAGTGACATCAGATGCTCCGGAAGGGTAAGCATGTCCTGCTCTGTGAACAGCACCTATCACACTAGGAGTTGTATAAACAAAAATGAAAACTTAATTATATTCCACTGTTAAGGAAAACTGCAATCTTAAGATCATTGGTAATAACACTAAAATTCACAATGCAACATTTTTGTTATATTTGATAAAATTATCCAACTCGTTGCCTATTTATTCCTCTTCATCTACCCTCTAATTTCAGGTATCAAACAACAAATTAAACCACTCCGAGCTTTGAACATGAGTGAAATAGACCTTTTGAATCTAAAGATAGGCTATGTATTCTTGCACCATTGAAACCTATCCGGAGGAATTTGATGAATGACACACCAATTTAAACATTGATATATTAATTCTATTTCCGTCTTTTTACATTTCCGCAAATTGGCATTACGTTTCCGGAAAAAAAAATATATTACGTTTCCGGAAAAAGTCGTTTACCTTTCCGGAAAAAATATATATTATATTACCAGAAAAAAATTACGTTTTCCGCAAAAGAAATATCTCACCTTTGTAAAATATTTTGCGACTTTATATCTACAATTTTAAGTTTATACAATTAAATAATAAAGACGACCGCTACATTATCCAATAAATTTTGAACATTTAACTTTTTTTCTTTTTTTAAACTTGTGACATTCGCAGTATTTTTTTCTTTGTACAAAGGTATCACATACAATTTTTTAAAGAAACACGTACTATCATATATAGCCACAAGTATTTTTTGTTTTTATACTTTTTTTTCAGATTTTTTTTTCATAATTTATTTTTGCGGGTTAAAAAGAGAACATATCTGACCATTATGTTCACCTCATACTTGTATTTCAAATTCTAAGGTAAACATGTTCAAAATTTTAACTGGATGTATCAGTGAAGTCTTATTAAAGCAAATCCGAATACTGTGGATCCATCTTGCACAAAGCTGACGATCATAGTTTTGTCCATTTTATTTAATCATCATAAATCATATTGAAATTGTAATGAAAGCTACCTGATAAACCAGGTGAATTTTCGGAAACGTAATAAATGAAATTTCCGGAAACGTAAACTTTTAATTTGCGGAAATGTAATAATTAACATTTGAAAAATTTGAGGAAAGGTAATGCGCCCTTTTTCCCTTTATTTCAAGACCGTTAATTGACCAGGTGTACTTTTTGAACACTTTAAGGAGCTGATGTCCAATTGACTATTTATGCGGAATGTTGTGACGTCGTGGTACGTATTTTAAGGTGGCTTTCCCCGACACACAGAGAATCTCTTCGAAGGCTTTAATTGTATGATGAAAAATTGATTTAATGTATAACAGACATGTGCCTTTCACGATATATATGGACTTGGGAAGGTTAAGCTTAAGATAAATTGTCGAGGGAGGCTTGAAAATTCCAAATTTTAGTTGAAAATGTTAAAGAAATGAATTGGTGGTTTCACATCTTAATGTCCATAAAATCCGACCGGATTAATTAGAAACGAATTAAAATAAATAAACGGACATACTGTCTGAACATCATTTCCGGTTTTAAGTTAGAGATTATAAATATTTGAAAAAAAAACAACAGATCAACATGTAAATGTAAGTAAAATTTAAATTATTTCTCTTACCCCAGTATCAAATTGCAACAATTTCCGATAATTCAACAGTCGCTAAAAGTGTTATTATCTTCATTTTTATGAAAAACAATATTCAACTACCGAAAAAATACCAAATATTCACTTCCAAGTTTATCTGAGGTCGACAACCAGTTTCCAATAGATTTGGAGTAAAAATGGTAGTAAAAACTTGTTTGTTTTACAAATATATTTGGGAGGTAAGCAAAAGAGGTCCTAACATGTCTAAGATTGCCTTACATATGTTCCATCAAAATTTGGCACTGCCCAATAACCGAACCTTCGAATATTTTCTCATAAAAAAATAAGACATTTAAAAAAGGAGTTTGTCATGTTGTAAAGTAAGAAGTTGCTTTAGCATTAGTTCCATTAACCAATGGACAGCTTTGTTGTTTTTCTTGCATTACAGGTTTGGGAATAGAAAATGCGTCTACCTAACCATCTAGGAAGTACGTTAAAATCTCCCCGACACTGCATACAAATGATACGATTTCAGATACTCCATACTTGTCGGAGAACCATTCCCTCGATTATCAAAATTAGGGAAAATTGTTTACTCAAATAAAAGATAGACTTTAGAACGTCAGACAGAGAGAGAGAGAGAGAAAGAGAGAGAGAAAATAATGAATATGAAAGTAAATTTCAAATAATATTCATTTCAAAGTACATGTAATCAGTATAATGTTTTACACAATATATATTCAATTGTAACTCTAATGTTTGCATCATCTGTATTTTACAACGTTTTTTTAATTTTCAGCCATGGGACGATTTGAAACAAGCTAAGTCCCACAAATAATTTAAGTCAAAACCATTTGCGTGTTCCAATCAATTCATTGAGTGTGAATTTGCTACTTTGAAATTCGTTAAAAGAGGGAAATTATTTCAGATGGAATCCTTTTTGAAATATCATATGCACCTAGCGCTTAAATCAGTTACTTACTCCAAAATAATTTCATCTGACTTAATAGATGGAGTTGGAAATGAAACCACAACGGCGATTATTGGAGGTGAAACACGAGCAACTGAGGATACAATTGTTGTTGATTTTCGAAGCTGGTACAGATATGGGTACGAATATATTCTGTATGGATATTTTATGCCAGTTTGGACAATTTTAAATATGTTCGTCTATATACTGATGATTAAAATATTCATTAAAGCAGGGATATCCTCTACAACTCAAATATGTCTTGTTGCTATCGCTATATGCGATGGGGTAAGTCCGATAATTCCAAGTCATGCATGGATGTACCTCTTTGCAATACAACAGCACATTTATTTCTTACCACTTGAATGGTGTAAATATTACTACTATAGCACGGAAGTCATCCCGCAGATAATAACCATGACGTCATTGTTGCTGGTTCTTTTCTTGTCAATACAAAGATACATCATCGTAGCCTTCCCCTTTAAAGTAGAACGACTCTTATCAAGAGGGCGAACGACCATTGCAATATCCTCGTGCATAATACTTGCATTTTTGTCTCGAGTGATGGTCTTTGATCATTATGATTTTTTTGGTATAACTGTACCGGCATTTAAGAACGAAAACGAGACAATGGAAGCATGTGCAGTACGAGGTTCAAAATGGCTACCGACAACATTGTTTACATATTTGGCAATATATCTAGCTGTAGAAACTGCAATTTACACGTTTCTTCCATTTGTAATTTTGGTTACAGGACAAATCCTACTGATAGTCCACATTACCAAAAATAGGAAGAGAAGGAAAGCTCTGTCGGGCAGCAAGACGAACGAGGAAAGAGAAAAGTTACTGACGAGATTAACTGTCACTGTTACTGCTATAAGATTGACTCATTTAATGTGTATTTTTCTCATTAAGTTATTGGATTGTATATTTTTACTGACCGGAATATCTTACATTCCCCCAAATGATGTGAGATCTCTTGTAGCCGTGTCAAACACAATTTTTTGGGTATTTGTCGTACCATCAAATTTTATTATTACATGTTGCCTCAGCAAGGATTTTCGAAAAGGATTGATGAACGAACTTTGTCTCCCATTCAGAAAATGTCAGAAGAGGAAAAACATGGCTTTGAAAGAACAGCCTAGCATGATCACGAGTGAATCGTATATCAATTCTTATAATTAAGATGGCTCATTCCCAAAGTTAAGGTCTTTCAGACGTTTTAAATTTACTCTTGTACTCTTGCAAACATAGTTTAAAAAAAAAACAATATTGACTCAACAGTAATGTTATTTTTGATTACACCCATGTGAAAATTTGACCGGAAACTGGACCTTGTTGGATTTTAAACAAAGTAAAAATGGTATGGTAGGCCACAATTAAAAAGTAAAATTAAACCAAATATGCAAACTAAAAAACAGCTAAAAATGTCTAAAATTGACGGAAAGAAGAGTGTGCCCAAAGTTTCGGCCAGTACGGTCTTCTTCTAAGGGCAACCGGGACAGAAAAAAAAACAGAAAAAGGTGTATAGGATACGAGAGAAAAATGCTAAATAACGTGTGACAAAAATCACCAGTATCCTGTACTGTGCAATCGTGTAATATCAAAGAAAGATGTAAAATTGTTAGACTTTCATTGTTTTGGCTTTATTGTCTCTTTAAAAATATACTGTAAAAAATAAAACACCGAAAATACTGCAAATTAAGACAAAAGGGTCTGTAAGTCTTGAGATTTCACATTAAAAATGCAATTCGAAAAAGTTTCCAGCCAAAACATAACGTCAGAGGATTATGACGTTCAATTTTTTGCTCGAAACATCATATATTTTTGTCAAAAATGTAACTTCCGGGTACAATTTATGTGCCCGGAAGTTTCAAAATTAAACGAGGCTTACAGACCCTATTGCAAATGTTCATTTCAACGATTTATGTCTCTGAAGTCTCTCCGATATTATACACATTTCCCTGTTCTTTTAATTCTACAATGCCGTTTCGTGTGATTTATTGTATACCTATGTACCACTGTACTGCCAAAATTTACTTTCTATAAGAGTAATAAAGGTAAAAGAATAAAATGAATAAAAAAAACCAAAACAAACTATGTCAAATAATAAATATCATCAATTTTTGGACAAACTGGCATAGTATAGAAAAGGTATAGAAACGGCATTAGTGCTACTCTTCAGTACAGTTCAAACAAACACCATTGGGTAAAATGACTCAAATAATTTTGCTCAATCTTAAAATCTGGGCATCTCCATTTGGCATTGACCAAGTCTTGTTTTCAAAATCCCTCGGCTGCTATCTCAAAGAGATAACCAATTAACGGGATTCATATGTATGCACTTTTGCAATCCGCGCGCTTGATTTTTGACGATCGATATATTATGTAGTACTTTATCAAGACATTTACTCCTTAGATTGTTACCTTTTAAAGTACAGTTCTCTGTAAAATTAAAACCATATTGAAATGAATTTTCTTTTGTTGTTGATTTTCAAGTTTAATTGAAATATTTGTAAGAAACATACCCAATTTTTCGTATTATCTCATTGCATATTCCAGAAATAAATTAGAATGTGCTACTACAGGTAAAGGAGTTGATTTGACGGGAAATATCTGTTTTATTAATCAATATGAAATGTGACATATTTTTAGTCTTTTTATCCAAGAGGTGTTTGAAATTTAGAGCTATTTTATTGTGCAGTCACAAGTATTGCGAGTACTAATGGACCAAAATCATGTTATGCGCAAACACTTTCCTCTTTGAGAATTTTTAAAAAAGAATGCACAGCAACGGGGAGATAACTCGTTTATCTTAAAAAACTAACCTGGTACAAGGAGATAACCGACCTATGTTTTTCATTGAATTTGTAGTTATTTGGGTGGTTGGACATACTGTAGATGTGAATGGACTGTATCATAGATGATGTTTAACATCGTTGATGTAGAGTTTTTATCCTTTTTAGCACCACTCATTTTACTCATCTCATCACAATGGATAAAAAAAGAAGTATCCTTCTTTGATTTTATAAAAACAGCGTTTTTGTCCTTTTTGAAAAGTCTAATAAAGTTCTAAAGAGATTTACTTTTTTGCTTCATATATTTGATGTAAAAAATGGATAACAGGAAACACCTACAATAGCTGAGAGTTAAAATTACATTCCACAATCTGTTAGGGAACTACACAAGAAAACCGCGGCCAAGAAAAAAGACAAACGTAAACAAGGATATGAACTCGGAACAGCCGGCACTAGCAAAAGCCAGCGGCAGGGTTAACCGGTTAAAGGGTACCCAAACCTCCCCTTTATCTGTCCCCATGTCCATATAGTTGAATAGACATACGACTAGAACCCAATTCAGGTAGACTATTAACTCCATGACCACAATCTTGAAATGAGAAAAAATGACAATACGTAATTTTGAAGGATGGGTCAAGGGGTGCTTGACCCTACTTGTCAACACCTTTTTTACCCATCCCATCACAACGGATAAGAAAATATAAATCTTTTTGTGATTTTTTTCAAACAGGGGGTTTTATTACTTTAGAGGTAAACCAAAATACAGCTGTAAGGAGATTTAACCTTTTTTGCTTTGTATTTGATTCAACTGGTGACCACCTATTTCATTCATCCCAACACAAGGGAAAAAAATTCAAATCTTTTTGTGATTTTCATTTTTTGTTCTTCAGAGGAATACCCTAATACAGCTGCAAGGAGAATAATTCTTTTTGCTCCGGATATTTGACCCTACTTGTGACCACTCTTTTTAACTCATTTCATACCAAATCAGAAAATAAACTTAAAAAAATATTTATATTTTATATACATTTACATTTACTTGTCAGTATATCTAAGGAGCAATCATTAATATTGGAAAAATCTAATACAATGACCGAAAATTATAATTACATGAAACAATCCACAAGGGAACTGCACAAGAAAAAACACAAGGCCTGCACTAGAAAAACACATTTTTGGTGTCAAAATGTATATGTTTTGGTACAACACTTCCATCTATTTCAAAACACATAAAATACAAAAATTGCATAATAAATTTTGCTATGCTGCACACGTGTTTAAAAGAATAAGCTATTAATACGTCCCTGCATTTAATATGAAGATGAATTTTTGTTGTCGAACCTTGTACTCCGCACCCATAAAAAGTTAAAAAGTCATTTTTTACTCATATGATAAACTGAAGCTTTAAAACATTATTTTTACTGTTAGCTTTGCATTTATTTATTAATAAATAATGAAAGACAAAGTAATTAAGAGTATCAATAATTCTTCAATTAAAACTGGGCATCACAAAATGAACAAAAATATCGGTTATTCATATCTACAGATCTATTTATAAACAAAGAAAGTTGACGCGCATATTTCTCCATATGTGGCTGATACAGATAAAAATAGAATATAAAGATTATTAACGTCAATTCAAATAAGCAATAGTTTTTTACGCACAATTATAATACAGAAAGACATGATTAAATTTTGCAATATCCGGGCAGATTATTCACTATTAACGAAAGAATTAACGGATATAACTTCAGAACTTCCGTATTGAGTTAAAAATGCAAAAATTTTGGCAACGTTTCAGTGTAAGTAAAAATTGTATTTATTGCACGTATCTTGACTATATTTATATAGATATTCAAACATTATATATTTGAAAAAGAAAACGAAATATGTTTCAATTTTTACTATGACTACCTATCGGCATTTGATATATTCTGGTTTGGCCCTTAGTACTAAAATTTTGCTCAAATACTCATTAAAGCTTCAAGACGAGTTGATCGCATACCGAGATTAAGCAGTGATATGGGCGTTAAAACCAAAAGGTTCAAACCCAAGGTGATAACTGCTTATTTTTCGTAGTGCGTCAGAGTTTCACCAGCAGACTAGGTTCCTTCACCTGGCCGGCACTCTTGAACCTATCTTTCTAAATTACGGTTTGTAATTTTTTTTCTTTTTAAAGAAAGTTGTCATAGAGTTAGTAGTCTACCTGTATTGGGTTTTTTTTTTGGAATGTTTATTATACTATAGATAGCGGGATGAAAAAAGGAGTTGGGGTACCCATAAACCGGTTAAACCCTATCGCTAGCTTTTGCTAAGTCCGGCTATCAGGAGTTCCGGTTCTCACTTACTTTCCGATCGTTATTCTTGTTTGTCTCAGGTCTTTATGTGTTTTTAGTGAAAGTTTTGTTTTCATAATACCGTACATGTATAAGTGGTTATTTTCGCGGCTGGAAAATTTCGCGATTTCTTAAAAAAATATTTGAATTTATTTTCCCGGGAATCAAATATTCGGGATTCCTTTTTATTTAACTGTATAAAGTCTCGTATAAATTATGTTTCGCGGTGTGCTATTTTCGAGACATCAGAGTAGACGCGAATAAAGCGAATATTAAGTCCTCGCGAAAATTACCACTTATACGGTCTTACTGTCAGAACAGATGCATTCAAGCTCTTTTAAATCATGTCAAGGAAACAGACTAATTATGACCTAAAAATAATCTTTGTTGGACTTTTGAAACAGCTATGGTATGAAAAGCTACTCATATAATGAATTATGTTTTGCAAAGATACATCAATTTTAAGATTCAATAATGTAAATATTTTAGTAACGTTTGTTGAAGAATATTTATTTGTGTGTTTAAGGAGACTCACTACTGATGTTTTTATTACAAGGATTTCTTTAAACCTATTTAAATATATTAAGCATTGTAGACTAAATGAAATGGTGATATTAAATATATAGGTCCGTGTGCTTTTAACGGAAATAAAAGACAGTAAAAATTTGGCGGGCAATGGATTTCTCGGGATTTTCCCTTAATTTAATTTTAGGACTATTTTTTGTCTAACAGCTAGGAAACTCTATCAAGAATTTTATGAAATCTTGTTTTTTAATTTTACTTAGAAGACATTCATGGAATAAAAAGTGAGGATCCGTTTTCAAAATTTTCTAAGCCATTAAACTGGAGAAACCCAGAGGAGTTCTGAAATCTGACACAAATTCAAAAATGTGATGAGTGAGCAACCTTAATAACTTTCTCGCATTATTGATTTTCATGGTTTTGTTAGGCACAAAGTATTCATAAAGCATTCCCTCTAACGTGAATTTCACTAAACAGTTGACAGCCTTATTGTGGAGGTTCTGGTGTATGGTGGCCTGTGATTAACATTCCGAGTTCTTTTCTGTTCTCCCATTTCATTGCTGTCTTTTGGTCTTTTATACGGGATATGCTTGAACGTAGAGAATAATATAGTACCTCATCATCTGGGTTAAATAAAAAGAACGCTCAGATCGCCCCAATAATGTGTAAACAGCATACGATTCCGGAGAAAAAAGTCCAACAAACATATTGTGAACATACTACAACTATATACAAATGTTACTTATGGTCTGAAAATTAATCATTTCACAACGATATACAGATAGTTAAAAAAAACTCCGAGTTGAATAATATTTATAAAAGACATCTTGTGATTAGTTCACTTACTTTGTTAGTGGAGCAGGACATGTTTTTTTCCGGAGAATCTGATGTCACTGCCAGTTTTTATATGACTTCACACTATTGGTGTTTTAGTTTTGATTGTCATGTATTTATTTCCGTGCCCTCTGGATATCTTATATCCTTCTTGTGCCTGTGTTCCCGTTTTTGCCATGTCTCTAGATATGAAAAAGAAAGGAAATGGGGTAAATGTCAAGGAGACAACATCCCATATCCAGGTTAAAACGA
>MJUU01030841.1:16963-48989 GCA_002080025.1 Modiolus philippinarum
TGCTAGGGGCCGTCTTGAACTTACTATGAGCTATGAGCAAAGTTCATTGTTGAAGGCCTCATGGTGACTTCAAGACGAAGAGCAACAATAAAAGCGTTGTTCCTTTGCTTGTTTTTTACCATGTATTTGTAGAGACTTTGTCTCATGTGCATTTACTCCATATCCTTTTATTCACCATTCGGTGCTGGCCCGAAAACCGATTTTATTTGAAAACATAAAATATCTAAATTTCAGAAAATTTTGTTCAAACCTAAGGAGTATCTCCATCTTGCATAGCCCTGTCCATAGCTGATTTTGGCTTTCCTTTTTAGATACTATTGGTATTTTGTTCTCTATCAGCTTTTACACATATTTCGGTGTATGGATTTCCAAATGTGTTCATGTGATCTACACTGAAGAGACTGAAGTTGTCGAAATGCGCATATGCAGAATCTAAATTAACAGTTACTTCGGTATTTTGTTATTTACATTTTTGCAATAGTTACAAAAATGGAGGTTGACGATATAGTGTGTACTACCGAATCAAGACTTTAACTTTTAAGATTGTTAAGTTAACTATATTACCACAATGAAAAAATGAAGAAGGTAAATGTTTTCAAAAACTCGACTCCAATCTGTTCCTCGCAGCGTCTATATATAATTAGATAAAATAAAAATAATATAAACCACTGTATTATTCTTCCGTTGAAAAGATTCTCAGGTGCGTAATGGAGCAAGTAAGCGATTGTATTTTTTCAACTAGATTATTTTTATTGAATAAAAATGACAAATATAATATAACAGCTGTTTATAAGAGAAACTGGAATCTTGTGTTCATTAGAACCTTCGTGACAGAACAGAAAAAGATCCGCAATGAGAGATACACAATTTGTACCCATGGAGACACCAATAACCTGTTAATAAACAATGTTACCAAAACGAACAAAATATTGTCCAACATAATATTTAATAACGTGACCAAGTTCAAATTTAATCATAACGTATAGAAGGTTTCTTGAAAGTGCTGAAAAATCTTACCATTGATGAGACAGTTCTTCGTTTTGACTTTGCTTCATCTCAAAGTTATGTTCACTGATATTTTTCTCATTAAAGAAGTAATTTACACCAGAGTTTTTCATAGTATGTAATAACTAATTCCTTTATACAACTAAGTGCTTTGGTAAAATGAATGCATAAGTTTGAAGTTACCAGATGCCATAATAAAACGATTTTTGAAATAATTTTTGTAAAGCTTAGGAACCCAGTACATGGTAGGCAAAGTGTAATCTTTAAGTGGAACTAGGAGCATTTCAGTATCCTCTTAATGTTGTTTAGTAAACGTTTTGCCATCGCAGATTTACTGCTAAATATGCATTTAATTCGTGTAGAATGGTGTCCAGAATACTGTTTTTAAGATTTGATAAAAATAAAGTTGCTGCATAGTGCATAAAGTGCATAGGGCCTTGGAAACAAAGAAAAGGTTCCATCTGACACCGGATAGACATTCGATGACCGAAATAGACACTGTTCATTTTATTTTTTTCTGTCATAAGATATTGTATTTTTTTTCAAATATATCAAATGTATTATGAAGGAACATATAGCACATGGAAGGACTTGGTCCTCGGGAAATATGACTTTGCGTGGTGAAAAAATGTTCTCTGTGTAATAAATGTATAATGTCCAACACACTATATGTCTAATAACTTTACGTGTAATTTTTAAATATGTTTTTTAACAACAGCTGTAAAACATCGAAGGAACAAAGGATTGGAATTTACAAAAAAGTCCAAGACATGGTCAAAATGAAGACACAGAAAACAATGACGTGAAACACAGAAAACAGTGACGTTAGACTTGTACAAATCACAGAAATAGAAAACACAGCACTCATAAACAAGGCACTCACAGTGTGAACTCAAGTGCAACTAAGAGTGACATCAGGTGCTCTTGAAGGGTAAGCATTTCCTGCTATGTTAACAGCACCCGTCACACTGCAAGTGAGTCGATGTAGGAAAATGTCAAAATCTGTAGTCAAATCCGGGAAGACGTGAATCTAGCTGAAAATGTCCGTTTTCATTTGGGATACTGACACGTCATTTTTTTCAATGATGTTATGGTGACGGCCATAGAATTTCCTGAGGGATGAAAGTAACAATGGTTAAACAAATCCCTGACCAAGCAGCTTTTGAGACAGTGTTTTTGAGGTGTTCAAAAAGTCACTGTACAAACTACACGCTCGACAGTAGCGAATCAACCGTGAAATGTAAACTTCTATCTTTCCTTTCTTTTTCATATCCATAGGCTGGAGAGGTAGGTATATTGCATTTAAATGATGTTTGTATTTTTCAGCTATGGTAAGATGCATAAACGGAGTATAATTCTTGTTAGAAAATATTTACAGGCTTCTCTAGATTTCTAAAATGAATTTGCATCGATAATTAAAATAAGTCTTTTGACTGACATTAAGAAACTGTGAGAATTTAATTACATGTTTGTGAAAAATGAAACAAAAGGGACAACAGAAAACATCTTCAATGGTTGAAAATTATAATCAAATGCCGTTATCTGAAAGGAGCCAAACAGGACAAACAAAAATAAGACAAAAGACAAACGTATACCACGATAGGAACTCTGGACAGTCGGACTTGGTACCGGCACTAGTATTACTTAATTACACCACTAAACCTCTTTCACAGCTCCTCACTACTTTGTTGACCGCAGTCAGAGACGGCCTCAAAATTACTGTAATAAAGCTTACTCCACAAGCGGTGTGAATCAAATGTGGATTCTTAAAAATTCAAAAGATCTCCTTGAACAGCTTTCCTCAACCAGTCTTACCCATTGCCATAGCATTCAAACTTTTGACTTTTCTACACTTTATACAACCCTGCCACACAATAAACTGAAAACAGTAATTGCAGATTTAATACATCAATGTTTCTGCACAAAAAATGGAGAACGCAGATACACCTATTTAGTTATAGGGAAAGACAAGACATATTTTGTTAAGAACCACACCGATTCAAATAAGAAGTACACCGAGACTGACGTAATCAAAATGTTAGAATTTTTGATCGACAATATTTTTGTCGAATTTGGAGGTCGTGTTTTCCAACAGACAATAGGGATTCCTATGGGAACAAACTGTGCGCCGCTTTTAGCTGACCTTTTCCTTTACTCGTACGAGGCCAAGTTTTTACAAGGGCTTATTCAAAGAAAACAAAAACATTTAGCCCAGTCCTTTAATTTCAGCTTCCGCTACATAGACGATTCTTAATTTAAGGATTATTTACATCAGATCTATCCAAATGAGCTTGAAATTAAAGAAACAACTGAAACACCTACTTCAGCTTCGTACCTAGATCTTTTATTGTATATTGACGAAGTTGGACGTTTGAAATCTAAGCTATATGACAAGCGTGATGATTTTAATTTCCCCATTGTGAACTTTCCCTTTCTTAGCAGCAATATACCTACCTCTCCAGCCTATGGAGTGTACATTTCACAGTTGATTCGTTACTGTCGAGCTTGTAGTTTGTACAGTGATTTTTTGAACGGAGCAAAAACACTGTCCCAAAAGCTGCTTAGTCAGGGATTTGTTCAACCTTTGTTAATTTCATCCCTCAAGAAATTCTATGGCCGTCACCATAGCATCATTGAAAGATATGACGTGTCAGTATCCCAAATGAAAGTGGACATTTTCAGCTAGATTCACGTCTTCCCGGATTTGACTACCGACTTTGACATTTTCCCGGATTGAATCACCCACAGTGTGACGGGTGCTGTTAACAGAGCAGGACATGCCTACCCTTCCGGAGCACCTGATGTCACTCTCAGTTTCACTGGAGTTCACACTGTGAGTGCCTTTGTTCTGAATGTTGTGGTTTCTGGTTCTGTGTTTTGTGTCTGTCTGGCGTCATTGTTTTTGTGTCTAACGTCAATGTTTTCTGTGTTCTCGTTTTTGCCCTGTCTTTGGACTTCGATTTTTGTCAATTTCACCCCTTTGTTCCTTCGGTATTCTACTGCCGTTGTTTAATATCATTTTTCATAGCCAAGTGGGAGTGTCTGTGAAAAAAATTAAAAAAATAAAGAAAGGATATGGAGAAAAAGGCAAACAAGACAACTGAATTTTTAGTTCTTTGGACGGTTGGACATACTTTAGCTGTAAAAGGACTGTATCATATATGATGTTTAAAATCGTTGTTTGAGATTTTTTATCCTTTTGGCGCCACTCATTTTACTCATCTCATCACAATTGATAAGAAAATAAATCCTTTTGTGATTTGTTAAAACAGCGTTTTCGTACTCTAGAGGTAAACCCTTATACAGCTGTAAGGAGATTAAACTTTTTTTACTTCAAATATTTGACCCTAATTGTGACCATCTACTTTACTCATTCCAACAAAAGGGACAAGAAAATATAAATGTTTTTGTGATTTCTATTTTTTTTGTACTTCAGACGAATACCATAATACAGCTGTAAAAAATCCCCTTTTGCTCCAGCTATTTGACCCTACTTGTGACCACACTTTTTACTCATCTCATCACAAATCAGAAAATACACATTTTTTTCTTGATTTTTTGAAAGTTTTTTTGTCCTTTGAGGTAAATTCTAATACAGGTATATGAGGATTAAACTTTTTCGTTTCAGATATTGGACCCTTCTAGTGACCATTCTAGTGGACCCTTCTAGTGACCATTCTAGTGAACCCTTTTAGTGACAATTCTAGTGGACCTTCTAGTGACCAATCTAGTAGACCCTTCTAGTGACAATTCTAGTGGACCCTTCTAGTGACCATTCATTTTACGTATCTTATCATAATTCATCATTCCTTTATTTTTTTAAAACAAAGTTTTTTGTTCTTTAGCGGGTTAAGATATTTTAAAGTTGTATAAAAATCTATGAAGGACAAACTTTTTTGATTTGAGATATTTGATAACAAAATACCGAAGTCGCTTTTAATTTAGTTTCTGCATATGTGCATTTCGACAACTTCAGTGCACTTCAAATCACAACATTTCCATTAAATTTATTTTAGAATTTCTTATATACATTGACATTAATTTATCAATCTATCTAATGAGAAATCATTAATTTGGGAAAAATCTCCCACAATGAGCGAAAATTACAATCACATGACACTATCCACAAGGGAACTGTATAAGAAAAATCACAAGGGGCTGCACTAGAAACACACTATTTTGGTGTCATCATGTATAGTTTTTGTAAAACAATCCACTTTTCAATAACTGATCTATTTCAAAACACATAAAATACAGAACACACAATTTGTATAATAAACAGATTAAATGTTGTTATGCTGTACACATGTTGAAATGAATAAGCTATTAAATTAAATACGTCCCGCATTTAATATAAAGTTGAATTTTTGTTGTCAAACCATTTACTCCACCCCCAACAAAAGTTGTTTTTTGACAAATTTAAACTATATAACATCATATAACTGTAAGCTGTGCATTTGTATATTGAGCTTTTTTCCGACGCAGTCGGTACATTTTCCAATTGTGACTTTTGACCTAAATGACGCTTACCCATAGTAACGATACCGGGCAAACGAAAATCGCAACTTATGATTGGATAAAAACCATAAAAATGTAACGTTCGGAAATTCAATTGAGTTACCTGACCCCTTTATTTCTAAACTATATTATTATATCATCATTTTCACATCAAAATAGTTACAAATAACTTTGAAATATACTTTTCATAGTTCATATTAAAATTTACAATATTTGTTGCTATTTACAGTATAACATATGGTATTTTCGCGGGTTATTTGCTGATGAAAACAATAACAGTAAGAGAACTTTTGAATAGAAAATAAAGCAATTAATTGCGTCAAATGGTAGGTACACAACCGCGATGAGAGTGTTTAGTGGTAGTTTTCATCAGGGGCAAATTGTTTCAAACGTTGCAGAGGTCCAAGGCACCGCAATTGCCTTGTATGCTCTGCTTACGATCTTTAACATAGGCACCCCCCAGAATGGTCAAATCACTGATTCATTTACACCTTACTTTTTGGATATAATCGACGCCCTCTCTATACAGAAATTACTCGTCATACAAGTGATCAAACACCAAGGTATTTAGGTCATTGGGAATTGCCTGCATTGATACAGCTTAATAACCATTTATATGACATACATATGTATAATAATATGTTTATGGTACAGTTGGCACTGAATCTAATTATCCTTTTCTTCCGTTTCAATTGATGAAGATTTGCCAATGGCTTTTCCAATATCAAACTACTATATATGCACATTTGGGTCCAGTACTATTGCTATTTTCAGAAAAGAAGGGCGAGAGCAGTGGTAGGCCATGGGCTGAAATCACTTTCCATGCACCCCCTCTACTTCCCATCTAGACCGATTTTTTCAGTCCTCCTATATCCCCTCTTCAAGACAAAACATGTTAACATGAACATAACCTACACGCATAGACAGTATAGGGCCACTTTTATAGTACACCACGAAAAACTCTTGTATTTTTGTTTTAACCCAAGTTTTCATCTTTTAAGCTCCATAATTATTTAATGATAAGTAATATGTACTGAAATTTGGTACCAAATTAAAGCTAATTTAATATCCTTTACAATGAACTCAAGTTGGGCACTTTACTTAATTTTTATGACCTGTGGATACAAAAAATATACCCCTCCCCCTGCAAAAAAATAGCGAAAATGACAATTTTAGGCTGTCAATTCCTTTCAGATCAACAACCCTCGATATTTGATCTAGTTTTTATGCCTAACTTATCCGTTGTGATACAATATTGGAAAATAAAACCATTAAAGTCCATAAATTTTTGATTTTCGGTATAAAATTTTTGAAAAATGGGAATTTTCGGAATTTTAGATTTTTTCACAATTTCGACATTCTGACTTTATGGTCGTAAAAATCTGAATATATATTTAAACATTGCCGATGTAGTAATGGTTAATAATATGTTAGCAACAAATCGTGTGCAAACATTTTAGTTTCAGACGTATCGTAGGCTCAGAAATGTCAAAATTAGCACCCCTCCCCTTAAAAATTAAGGGAAAATATGAAATATTCAGGCTCTAAATGATTAAAGAATAATGTTTTATTGAAATTCTAGTGTTTATTTCACTAAAGTTGACACGCAGAAGATCATTTAAGTAGATTTAATTTTTTTAAGAAGTCTATTTTTGACTCCTCTGCTCGAAATTGTATGCAAAATGGGAATTTTCCGTTTTTGAGAATTTCTGCTGCTTTGACTTTGAGATGTAAATACTTCATGAAATTGATATATAACTTGAAAATGTTAATTAGATATCCTTTCATTATATCTAAGCCATAAGAACATATGTTTTAAACATTCTAGAATAACTACAGTCTCATAAATTACAAACATATAACCCCTTACCACAAATATTCAACACAATTTTAGTTCATTTTATTCAGCTCGAAAAGCTTATACATTGTATAAAGGTTCAAAAACATATCATTTCAAACACCAAAATACACAGAGACTCCCATATATCACAAATAAGATCATGTATGTGGTTTATGGACAGTTATACAAAAATTCAACTTTGAATTTTGTAAAATTCCGAACTGCTAAAAAATCCCATTTTTCACGAAAATCACCCAAAATATAAAATTTTACCCATAATTTGGCGTTAAAATTGTATATTGCGATATATATATATAATGCATTTCTTTAAAGAAAGTAAAATATTAGTATGTTTTGTTCATATAAATATACAGACATACATATTCTGGGGATTTTTAAGCATCATTTTCTTGGGGTATTTAGAGTCACATTAAACACCCTTTGTTCTTCTAAACATTGTTTTTAGATAACTTGTATATCGGTTAGAACAATGAATTGGCATATCAGCATATACATCCTCCAGATTTGCAACATAGAACTATTTAAAAGTAAATTTTGGTCAAATCTGAAATGCTGAAAATTCCCATTTTTCATCAATTCTGTACAAAATATTGGGTTTAAGCTGACAAGTGGGACTTAAAATGACAAATCCTGATAGAAATTATGCAACATTGTTATATGCAATGCATATTTTGTGTGTTTTAGTTATTTTTATGTGAATATAGTAAAACATTGACTATTATAGGGAAAATTTATTGGGTAGGGGTAAGTTTTTCGGTATTTAGAGTCACATTAAACACTCCTTGTTTTTCTAAACAATGTTTTCAGACAACTAATGTATCACTTAGAACAATTAAATGGCATATTTGCAGATGAATCCTCCAGATTTGACATATATTACGATTTAGCAATGCACTTTGGAGAAAACTGAAATGTTGAAAATTTCCATTTTTCATCAGTTTGGGATAAATACTTAGTTTTAGTCAACAAATGGCTGTTAAAATACAAGATCATTATCTAATTCATGCAACATTGTTATATATAACACACACTTTGCATGTTCTGGTTATTTTTATGCGAATATAGACAAAAAATTGACAATTCTAAGGTAAATTTGTTGGGGTAGGGGTAAGATTCTCTGTATTCAGAGTCACAATAAACACCCCTTGATATTCTAAACACTGTTTTAAGACAACTCATGTATTACTTAGAACAATTAATTGGCATATCTGCAGATATATTATCCGGATTTGCCATATATAATGGATTAACAGTGAACGTTGGCCAAATCTCAAATGTTGAAAAATCCCATTTTTCATCAATTTCGGGCACAATGTTAAGTTTAAGTCAACAAACGGCTGTTCAATTACCAACTCGTGATGTAATTCATGCAACATTGTCATATACAACACTTTTTGCGTGTTTGAGTTAATTTGTTGCGAACATAGACAAAAAATTGACAATTTTAAGGAAAATTTGTTAGGGTAGGGGTAAGATTTTCGATATTTTGAGTCACATCAAACACTTCTTGTTTTTCTTAACAATGTTTTCAGACATCTAATGTATCGCCTAGAACAATTAATTGGCACATCTGTAGATATATCCTCCAGATTTGGCACTTATAACGATTTAACAGAGAAATTTGGACAAATCTGAAATGTTGAAAATTCCCATTTGTCATCAATTTCGGGCAAAATATTGAGTTTAATCAACAAATGGCTGTTAAAATACGAAATCGTGGTATAATTTATGAAACATTGTCTGGTTATTTTTATGCGAACATGGGCAAAAAATTTACTTAAAATGATATTTGTTTACTAAAAAGTAATATTGGGTAAAAGAATGACTAAACTTAGTCAAAATCGAAAATATTCAAAGATCCATTTATTTGGTCTATTTGAAAATAAAACTTTGGTCATTAAAAATATGTTAACATTATGTTAACATGTTTTATAGTCAAGAAAATAGATTGAAAAACTAAAAACAATGTTCAGAATTGGGAATCGAGATGCACTTCGGGTTTTTTAGACCATCAAACTTACGCAATTTCAATGAAAATATCTAAATTTTCCTCAATATTTCATGGGGGTAGGGGTACGTTTAATGGCGCTATGGAACGTATTGGGCATAGAAATTATAAAAATTTGGGTTCGTTGTAAAGCTTATACAATAAGCAATCATTGTATACACCGTTTTTATAACTTGGAAGCATTTGGTCAACATTTTGAAGCAACTGAAAGAAAAACTTAAACGAAACACGAAATTTTCCAAAATTTCCGTAGCTGGGTCTAAAAATGGACCCTGGTTCCACCAGTGCGTGCAGGTTATGCTCATGTTTACATGTTTTATTTTGAAGAGGGGATGTATGCGGACTTAAAAAAATGGGTGGGGATGGGAAGTGGGGGGGGGGGTGCACGGGGGTTATTCCAGCCCATGGACTATGGTATTTGGTTGATTAACATTGCCGCAATAGAACTGGTGCCACAAACTCACTTGAAACAGCAACTACATGTATAATTGAATTTTCCACGTTAGAGAACTGTTATCAGTTCATAAGGTATAATTTCAATGGCATGCCTTTTGAAATAACACCTGTTTTGTTTTCAGTGCACGATATTACTGAAGGCAATTGTCCCTGTGGAAATCATCGACATGATGAAATGACTGAGAGTAATTATCCCTGTCAAAATTTTAATAAAAGCAGTTATGCAACTGAAAAATTGTCCGAACCTACACAGGCTGTAGACAAATCAACTTCACCAAGTCAAGATCATTCAAAAAGAATTACTGAATATTTATGTTAATATAACTAGATTTTATGGTGATAACAGGAAGTACGAGGAGCAAATGGGAGTTATTGAAAGAAGCCAATGCCAGTTGTTTTAGGGTTTTATTTGCAGACCAAGTTAAAAAAAATGCCAAGTAGGATTTATTTTACTTTAAATAATGGAACAATCACTGATAATAAATCATCAATTTGTAGCAAGTTGAACCAAGTCAAAAGTCAACTAAGTCAAAAAATTACTCTGATAAATTTGCAGATAACTATTTGGATGCAGGTGTTATTCCAGAAGGTTTAAAAGACATAGATGTTATTCAGCGAAGAATGATTAGTCAAATTCATAGATTTATGACAATGGTTGTTCTTCTTGGAGGACAATATGCAGAAAAAGGGTTGACAATCCATTTTCCATTATATTCACAATCTTATTTACAGGCCTTAGAAAACATGCATAACAGAACTCTATTGGTAGAGTTAAATAGCCACTTAAATAAACGCACACAATTCCACTGTATACCCACCGAAAGCTTGTAAATTTTGGGAAGTAACACAATCAATATCATGGTTGAAAAAAAAAAATTGTTTGTAGACTTCCCAGGTTTTACTGAATGTCAAGATAATGATAATTTGGATGTAGAATGTGACCAGGCCATGGAAACTGAAGTTAGGGAATTGGACTGGTACTGTTTCATTAAATTATTCTAATTCTGACATTAATATCACAATATTATTGAGAAAGATTCTATAGTTAGAAATCCCTGTACAATTTGACAAACCAATTTGGTTATCACAGCTTTCACATGGTAAAGAACTTGCTTTTCCCTGGTTGTTCCCATTAGAAAAAGGCGGTATTTCTGATAATCGCCGAATAAAATTATCTGTCCTTGACTATTTTCACTATCGGTTGTATAATAAAGATGATCGTTGGGGAAAAAATATAACTTATTTAATATATGCAGTCAATCATATGGAACAGTCAAAATTCACAGACAAGATTGAAATCCAAATGCACTTGCATAAATCCAATGCAACTTTAACAGCTAGCTCACGATCTCAACAATCAAATTTAGTGGACTGTTCGTCCCCGAGGGCATTCACCAACCAAGTAGTCAGTAATTCGATACTGACCCGAAAACCGATTGTATTGAGATTTGCAATATCTAAAATTTGCAAATTTTTTTTTAAAACTAAGGGGTATCTCTTCGTGCATAGCTCTGTCCTTAGCTGAATTTTGGCTTTCCTATTTAGACCCTTTTGGGTATTTGTTCTCTATCAGCTTTAACATGATTTTCGGTTAATGGACCTCCAAATTATTGGTTTTATCTGCACTGATGATACATAAGTTGTCGAAATGCGCATATGCAGAACATTAATTAACAGCAACTTCGGTATTTTGTTATTTATCTAAAATTAAGCAAAACTCTTTCATGTTCATGAAAACAATACGAGGTACAGTCGCATACTGGGCAGATATTCTGCAGAATCTATTAGCAATGGTTAAAAGTTCAGGACCTCCAACTATATTCTGATGATTGCAATTGGCCAGAATTAAAAATGTTATTATCAAGTGTTTCATATGATTGTGCAGTTAATGCTTAAAACTAGAGTGGAGACATGAAAAATGACCCTCTCTTTTCATCTGTTCATTTTGAAAGAAGGTTGGGGTAATTAGTTGAAAACAAATTCAACATGTATCAAATTCTACTTTAACAGTCTTAAAAACTATGTCCAAACTTGTTTACTCTGTCAGACTGTAAACATGTAGAGTTTTTACGCGCTTGAACTAGATCAAGCCCGCAGCCGTAAAGGCCTAGCACCTTACCCTGGTTACTTGCAAGGAAAAACTTTCCATAACAGGCATTTGTATTGTGAAATAGAATATGAAGATGAAAAAAAATTGATAAATTTGCATAAATTTCCAATTTCAGTACTGGTACAAATATAATTGATAGACTTATAATTTGGTAAACAGATAGGTAAAAAGTATTTCAATGCAATGACATAACAACATGTAAATATTTTACGAAAGGATATGGAGTAAATAAACATGAGATCATAAAACATATGTTAACTCCAACTGCAATAATTTTATTGAGCTGTATGGCCATTTCGGAAATTAATTCCTCATCAGCAGCACTAGAACCCAAACAAAGGAAATCCATATTCACAAAATGTTTAAAATGCATAAAACCTAACGAAATCCGAATAATCAGTAATATCAAATATAGCAAAGGACAAAGCTACGATGGAGGGAGTTAATCCTTCGATTTTAGAATTTACATAAATTTAGATAATATATTGTTATTGAACAAAGTGTACACATGAGCTATTATCTCACGTACAAGTACACCATATCTAAGAAAAATAAAGAGCATACATCTCTACCACGGTGAATTGTTTTACCAACTCCACACTGCAATAAAAGACAAACTCCTGTATTAAATTTTTTACGAAAGGATATGAAGTAAATGAACTTGAGACCATAAAACATATGTTAACTCCAACTGCAATAATTTTATTGAGCTGTATGGCCATTTCGGAAATTAATTCCTCATCAGCAGCACTAGAACCCAAACAAAGGAAATCCATATTCACAAAATGTTTAAAATGCATAAAACCTAACGAAATCCGAATAATCAGTAATATCAAATATAGCAAAGGACAAAGCTATGATGGAGGGAGTTAATCCTTCGATTTTAGAATTTACATAAATTTAGATAATATATTGTTATTGAACAAAGTGTACACATGAGATATTATCTCACGTACAAGTACACCATATCTAAGAAAAATAAAGAGCATACATCTCTACCACGGGGAAATGTTTTACCAACTCTACACTGTAATAAAAGACAAACTCCTGTATTAAATATTTTACGAAAGGATATGGAGTAAATGAACATGAGACCATAAAACATATGTTTACTCCAACTGCAATAATTTTATTAAGCTGTATGGCCATCTCGGAAATTAATTCCTTATCAGCAGCACTAGAACCGAAACAAAAGAAATCTATAATCACAAAATGTTTAAAATGCATAAAACCTAACGAAATCCGAATAATCAGTAATATCAAATATAGCAAAGGACAAAGATACGATGGAGGGAGTTAATCCTTCGATTTTAGAATTTACATAAATTTAGCACGTGGATCTTTAATTGTAAGGTAATGATTGCAAAAATTATTATTTTAAGGATGGTCACTCCTCAGGTTTTTGAAACTGTCTCTGACTTTTGGAATTCTCTGGTTTTATACATTATTATGCATTAGAAAATTTTGCACACTGACCCCCAATTTTTTTTTTCAAAATTTGATTATATGCATCTTCAATTGACTTCTGACAAAATTTGATAAAATTCTTGATATGCCTTCATCGCATTCCAAAGGTTGATTACCTTAATGCAAAGTGAATGAAAAGTCTAGAGAAATTCGGTCTCCCGCCAAAATTTCAGGCGTTTAAAACTCAAAAATGGCCACATTGACCTATCAATATTGTCGGCTTATAATAATGCATGATCAATATTCTAATAAATAAAAATAATAATTTTAAATCCTTGATATAATAAACTTAAGAAGTGACCATCCTGAAATACTAGTATTATGTCAAAAGTACTTCTGTACAATGGCGTCCATCGTTATAACAACATGTAGAGAAGCATGTGGTCCTCTTATTCTAAGGTGATGATTGCAAAAATTATTTTAATTATTACTCTGTAAAATAGAGGGGAATAAATTGGGTGAAGATGTAAGTAAAAAGTATTTCAGCACATTGACATTCGACGTTATAACAACATATAGAGTAGCATGTGAATTCAATGATGTGCAGAAAATGTGGACCAAAGTTTTAGCTAGCCAGGCTAGTCAGGATGAGATTTTACAATGACTTGGCATTCGTCGTCTGAAGTTAACATTTAATTTCAAGATCTTCTCTTCTGTAACCATTGGACGAATTGAAACCAAATCTTATTACAATGGTCCTTGAGTGGTGCCCTTCAAAGTTCGCAATTTTTATTTACTTATTAGATTATTTCATGGTATGTTATATATGAATAAAGTAGGATGATAATAAATGATATTTTTTTATAATGGCTTTATATTCCTTTTAACAGGAGCATATGTTACTTTTGCATATTTTTGTTTGACCCAAGATATGAAAAAAAAAACTTGAAAAGACCTCTCTAGCCAACAGTGATACACTGACATGACTAAAATACCAATACAATATCTGTGGTCATGGTTTATATGAAAAATGGCTTCTCTTATCATGGTTATAGAGTATACATAAAAATTTGCAAATTTACATTTTTCGTGTTTGTGAAGCTTGTGATCTTTTTTGTGTTCTTGCTTTTTAGCTCGATTATATCATGACTGTCAATACTCAGTGGAATACCACAGTGTATGTTAAAAATGGAAAGATAGCGGATGAAACAGGTGTAGCATTAACATTGCATTTTGGAGAAACCTTGCAAATGTAATTAAAATGAGTAAAGGACAGATGTCAAAAACAACAAATAATTCTCCAAAGATCACAGGAGGAAGATGTACAACAATTGAAGTAAGTTTTTTATATGAACATTATCACTTACCGATTAACATGATGAAAAAAGATAGAGTTCAAAATACGAAATATAGAGCTGTATCTCTATACGCATACAGTAATGCCAATCCTACCGATTTCGTTGGAGTTTCCCAAATTTATATGCCCAAAATCCACTCTCCGATCTCATATCAAAGAACTCTGATTTTTTTCCCAAATCAGAATTTTATCGTGGACGGGATAGAAATAGGTGTAGTTTAATGTTAAAGATCACTTTCATATCAGATTGATAAAACTGGCCGATCTTGGCAAATACATGTTAGCTGGTTCCCAAAGCCTACATGTCTTTGAACAAGTGTCTGCCTGCGAAATTAATATTTATGAAAAAATATTGTGATAACTGAGTTTTTCAAAAGGTACTACAAAAGAATGGCGTCCGTCGTTTGTACGCACATACAGACAACACACCGTATCTCTAATTGTAAGGTTATGGTAGGAAATATCCAAGTTGTAATGCATTGTACTGTTAACGTTTTTATACGCCCGTCTAATGGGGGACGTATTATGGTTTACCAATGTCTAATTGTCCGTCTGTCAGTCTGTCCGTCCGTCTGTTTGATATGCCGTGCTCTTACTTGACAACCCTTTGGCTAATTCACTTAAAACTTTGTAGAGGTTTTGGGTATGATGGCCTGACAATCTGTATACTTTGACGTGAAATTTCGATTTTTTTTGCAAGAGATATGGGACTTTATTTTTCATTTTTTCTTCAATTTTCTAAATGTCATGCTCTAACTTGAGAACCATTTGGCCAATTCATTTCAAACTTTTTAGAGATTTTGGGCATGATGGCTTGACGATCTGTATACTTTTTTGAAATTTTGATTTTTCTTGCAAGAGTTTTGCGACTTTAATCATCGAATTTTTTTACATATTGCTCCTTAACTTGACAACCCGTAGATCAATTTACTTCAAACTTTGTAGAAATATCAACCTTAATTGGCTAAGTTGAAGGTACATTCTAAAATGAGAACCCCTTACCTAAATCACTTAAAATTTTGATTGATTGACTATTGGCGTATCATGCAACTTGGTGCAGCTGTTTATTTTAAATGGTGTAATTAATTATTAATGGTCACAGTAAAATATCAGTATCAGTCAAAATTACATGTAAGTCCTGATTGTTGCATCGCTTCATACAATGTTTTGCACATTTTTTTTGGGGGGGGAGGGGGAGTCATATTATATCTCATTGGTAATTCGTTCTTTATCCGCTAAGCAATTTGTTTCGTTAATAGGTTCACACAAACTCATAATAAATGTTTTTAATGCAAATGAAGTAATTTGTTTGGCTTTTGATAATTTATCTGATGAGCAGTACATGGTAAAAATAAAGGAAATTTGTACATCATGTACATAACACTTTCAAAAATTGATTTACCAACTAATATTTGCATTAAAAACAGATATATACTGAATTCACTTGAATTCGAACCATGCAACTTTATCGCCACTCATTTTGATTGATTGATTGATATGGGATTTAACGTCACTTTCAGCAGTCCTCTCATTTTGAAGCAGAGGTAATTGTGCTATTGGCATTTGTTGTTTGAATCAGATTTATCAATTCTAAAATTATATACACATATATATATATATTTGAAAATATTAGAGACAAAAATTCTTACATTTCAGATTGTACCATCCGATTTGATTACTGCAGTTATATCAATCAATGAAATTGTTGGAATTTCGTCATTGAATACCTATAAATATTGCAAAACCAAAACCTGCTACTCCAAAAACTGGTAATTAAAGATGTTTGCTGGTCAATTCTAAAATAAAAAGGATTTCAATTAAATGTGATTTTTTGTTAGAAAATTGAAAAAGAAGTAATTTAAGCCAAAAAAATTGATAGGTTATCGATGTAATTTTTTAGATACAAATGTTTCAAAAAATGGCGGGAAACTGAACTCCTCTGAATTTTTCACAGGTTAACATGAGAAATGAATGTGACAAAATAACTCCAATTAAATTAAATTTTGTCAGAACGCTAAAAAATGTTTAAAATGAAAGTGAGGAAAAAATTGCGGGGTCACCGGGAAACAATTATTAGGCTTTTAAATGGATAAAACCAGAGAATTCCGAAAATCTGACAGAAAATACATAAACATGACCATCTTACATCCTTAATATCTATCCTACATGCCTAAAAGAAGATACCGGAAACGCTACAACATCTGCTGTCTGTAGTAATCTTATCAGTCAAAATGATTCCTACAGAGAATTAACTCTTTACACTCCACAAGTTGAAGAATTACTACAAAAAACCAATTACTCCAACAGAAGAAGAGATTAAAGCAGATATTATGAATTCGATACCATTACAGATTGATTTTCTGGAAAGCCCCCCCCCAAAAAAAAAAAAAGACTTAGTAGTAAGTCCTCCACGGAAGACATGTGTCGCCTGCGTAACAACACTAAAAGAAAGTTACGTCAAACAGGAAGTGGGCATGCAAGAGATCCCAGACTCTCTCACACATTATAGGTCCCCAAACTGATACTCCATGCCAAATTGCAGAAGGCAGGGATATGTGGTGTCTGAGAAAGATGTGACAGAAATTTTCAAGACTCGAAAAATATTCTTAGTTCCGTCAAACAGGAAGTTGGAAGAGATCCCAAACTTTATTACACGATATAGGTGCCCATACTGATACTCCATAATGAATTGTAGAAGGCTGGGATCTGTGGTTCCTGAGAAAAATGTGACAGAAATTTTCAAAAGTTCCGTCAAACAGGAAGTGGGCATGCGAGAGATCCAAAAACTCTGTTACACGGTAAAGGTCCCCATACTGATACTCCATGCCAAATTGCCGAAAGCTCGTTAGCATAATTCCTGAGAAAACTGACAGAATTTTTTTGTGATGCCGACGCAGACGACGCAAGACGACGGATAGTAATCCCTATATGTCGCCACTGCGTGAACGCAGGCGACACAAAAAATGAAATAAAAGGGACAACAGGAAATACCTACAATGGCTGAAAGTTATAATTACATGCCACAATCTGATAGGGAACTATAGATGAAAAACACAAATTAGACAAAAGAAAAACATAAACGAAGATAGGAACTCGGGACAGCTGTGTCGAAAGTTAAGAGGCGACTTCAATTTTGCCTAAGATTTTTTAAGCATATCTTTTGTATACACATATCTATTTTATACCAGTTTTTCATTTTGAACTGTTTATATATGTTTGTTTAAGGATGTTCGCTGGTCAATTTTAAAATAACAACGATATCAATTAAATGTGATTTTTTGTTAGAAAATTGAAAAAGAAATAATTAAAGCCGAAAAAATTGATAAGTTACCAATGATATTTTTTGAGATACAAGTGTTTCAAAAAATGGCGGGAAACTGAACTCCTCTGCATTTTTGATAGGTTTAACATGAGCAATATTTATCCAAAAATGAATGTGACAAAATAACACCAGTTGAATAAAGTTTTGTCAGAATGCTCTCAAAGATATACAAAATGAAATTAAAGAAAAAAAGCAGGGGGTCACCGAGCAAAATATTATTAAGCTTTTTAATGGATGAAACCAGAGAAGTCCAAAAATCTGACAGAAATGCATAAACATGACAAGCGAACATCCTTAAAGCAGAGAATTACATCAGACAATCTTTCATTGTTATAGCTATGAGTCAATTGTTTTTTATGTCTGTTTTTGTTTTTTTGTAAATTATATCCGTATGATATATGCTTTGTAGATTTTCCCCATGTACAGAACAAATATTACAGTTGAGAAACCACTGCTATGAGAGTCTACCCCTTTTAAAACACTAACTATTTGTGTTTAATTCATATGAAGTAAACTTGGTTTTGAAAGACAGAAATACCAAGTCCAAATTGGTTATCTCAGTCTGTAGACAGGTTTGAGAATATTGGGACATTTGTAAATTACCTTTTGCACAATTCACAACGCAACAATCTTAGACTAGAATGATTCATTCATTTTCATGACTAGATTTAAAATTGAACATTTGTTTGTTTATTAACAATGTAACATTTTTTTTTACATGAAATGAAAAATATGCATAATCTTGGATACCATTGTTTATGTTGGGATTTAAACATTTTTTTTTAGTTTTGCCATATACAAAGAAAAAAAAATGTGCTATAAACATGATAAAGCTTAATTCTTACATTTAATAATTAATAGAACAATACAACACTTCTTCAGTCTTTTTCTTCCTACATTTTACTGAAATAAACTGTGGAGTTTGAAAATATTAAACATACTTTTTCACAAACAAATGTTCAATTTTAAATCTAGTCATGAAAATGAATGAATCATTCTAGTCTAAAATCTATTTATAATATGTAAGAAAAGTTATATAATTATTAAACACATTAATTTTATTGTTGCGATATATCCATGTTGAAATTATCTGGTCAGTTTTGCGCAGATACAATATAAGTTGTTATTATACGGGTCATTTAATTATCTGTATTCTTTACGATGTAATTTTCCCGTGGAATAACAATTTTGCTTATTATACCTCATTTACATAACAATAGATCCTGTTTAAATTTTGCTACAGATTGATGGCAGATAAACAAGATTTAAGTCTTAACAAGGAATACATACACTGTAATTAGCTGATATCCATCTCGTATTTATTTTGAAATGCGTATTATGTAAGTAGTTTTTTTTTCGATTTCATGAGTCGCATTGCAAGACAATGTTTATTTCTGTTTTGTTTTGTTTTGTTTTGTTTGGTGTACTGTACTGATACAGTGCAATGATGTTGATATTGAGAATGTTTATCCAAATTTTGCATGCATTTTATTAGAGTAGTTTTCATCAACATTAATAATCCCATTGCAACCTATAGTGTAAGAAAACTTTTTATTGATAATCCTTGTTTTCATTTTATATAACCGCAAGAAATGTGAGGTCGTATAATGGTATGGCTCTGGCGTTGTTGTCTGTAGACACTGTTGTTTTTGGTTAATAACTTCAGTTCCATACGATCAATCCTTATGAAATTTTAAAACAATGTTCCTTGAGACAAAAAGGAGAACTATGATTGATTTTGGTGATGGTGGCACCTTCCGTTTATAAAAAAAAGGGGGGGGGCAAAATTAGGTACTTTTATAAATATGGCTGCAGAATATTTATTATTTATCGGATTTTGATGGGGTTTCTTTCAGAGTTCTCCTGTTGAGGAAATTTACAATCTGCAGTATGTCAACGGATACACGTCACATGTACTTTTACGAGATAAATAGGGCCTAAAAAGGGCAAATCTCAATCAATTTATTTTTTTTTATTTTGACTCCTTATTGTGTCCTACTTATTACTGAGTCAAGATTTTAACTGTGTCAATTTTCACTTTTAAAGTACACTTGTTCATATTTCAGTGGTTGACATGGTGCGGTCGTATCATGCTGCGCTCGGCGTATGCCTTTGTTTTATGAATATGATATTGAAAATATTTAAATAAAGAATAAGAGAAGCACACACAACAAATCTTACAATAAGAATTTTTATAGATTAGAACATTGTACATACTTTAATGGGTAAAAATAAAAGTACTACCAATTTACATTTTTTTATTATACCCCCACTTTAGTAAGTGGTATATAGTGATCATGGTGTCTATCAGTCCCCTATTTCCAGGGCAAAATGTCGTGCTTCTCATGAACAGTATATCGCATTAAGCATTTATCTTTACATATATGATATTGATTTTATGTCACAAGAGATTTGTGTCATTATAGGATAAAGTTTCTTGTTGGGTAGACATATCCTTTTTTATGCCCCATCGTTGGGAAATCAGGGACATTTCGAAAATTTTTGCGAAGGATTTCTCACCTATTTATGTAGTAATGATTTGATATTTGGTGTGAAGTTTTCGTATGATAATTTGTATCATGTCTCCCTTTTTCAAGTCTATCACTCTTCTACTTCCTGTATTTTCCTTTTTCCAATTAGGGCAATATATTGAAATTTCTTTGTCAAGAATTGTTCAGATTGTGTATCTAGTAATGATTTGAAATTTGGTGTTAAGCTTCGGCATTACCATGTTGTACCATGTCTCCATTGTTGAAGTATGTCACTCATCTACTTTCTGTTTGCCATATCTATCTGATGGACGTATCTATTTCCCATGGTCATATTTTCTTTTATTTACTGTATTGTTCAAGTGTTCATTTTATCACGGGGCCTGGGTGACCGAGTGGTTAAGGTAGTTCTAGTACCTATACAACCACTGTAGTCTATCACCACTGCGGTGTGAGTTCGCGCCCACTTTGTACATTACAAAAAGGATGCACTCGACTTACAATCGTAAGGAATAAGGTATGTCAGTTACCTGCCCAAGATCGTTGGTTCTCTCCGGCTTTCTCCATCACTAAAACTGACCGTCATGAAATAGCTGAAAAATTGCTGAAAATGACATTAAGGGAGTACGAGCCTCAGATTTCAGAAGCATTCTATATCCTCGGGTTTTATCCATTCAAACAGTGCTAAAATTTTTTGCACATGGATCACATTTTCTTGGTCATAAGTCACTTTAAAATACATAAAATAGACTGTGTATAAAATTTAATCAACTTCCAATTATTATTTCATATATCTAAAGGCCTATAAACATCTTATGCAAATTGAAGGAAAACGCTAGAGAGATCTGTTTCCCGCCAAAATTTTGACGTCTTATATCTCAAAAATTCTTACATGGATTTTCAAAATTTTTTGCTCAAGTTGTTCCATCAGATGTGCTCTTCAAGACAAAAGGTCAGAATTTCAATTCTAATTACAAAATTTTCCAGACTCGTACTCCCTTAAACCCCATATCAATCAATTATTTTATCACAAAAAATTGAGCCGCTGCTTGACATAAGTTATCAAATTTGGTATTATACTTAATACAAATGGGATACATGTCAAACTATTTTTGTTGCTCTGGAATCTGAGCTTCCTGTTTCACATAGCCAGCAATGTTTAGCTCCGCTAGCTTTAAAAAATATGTCAGCATAAAATTACTTGGCAACCGTCGTCCGGCCATCTTAAACGGTTTAAAAATCTTCTCTGAAACCACTAGGCCAATTTTAACCAAATTTAGTGTGATCTTAACCTGGGTATCCAGATTCAGTACTGTATCCAAGGAGTACCAAAATCTTACAACATGACTGTTGTTACTTAAAATAGAATAAAGGTGTTAAGTTGCCATTTTAGGCTAATAACTCAAAAACCCTTACAGATATCCCAATTCTTATATGGGGGTTATGATAAGATGTACTTGCCTTGCAATTTTCGAAGAAAATTCATAATTCCATCTATATGTGTTAGCATTGTTTTATGAAATGTGGACTTGGTAATTGGATGCCATTTAGCGACAGCTCTAGTATACTTTTGTGTTATGTTAAATCAAGTCTGTATAACCATGAAACCCATAAAATGGTTTATTTTGAAATAAATAATAGCATATGATGAGACACGGACATTTTTGAATATATCTGACAAAAATAATCTGGCCAGCGAAGCGGGCAAAAAAATTTCAGACTCGACTGAAAATCAAACCGCCCATGCCTAAACATCTGTAGGTTAGGAAATGCATCATCAATTTTCCTGCGTCGGTTATTATTTTTTTAAAGATAGTACTTGTTTTAATTAAAAGTATCAATAATTCTTCAATAACTCTTCATTTAAAAATGGGCATCACACAATTAAGAAGAATAGCTGTCTTGATATCCATACATCTGTTTACAATGAAGGTTGTCGTGCACATTTCTCCATGTTGCTGATAAAGAAAATAAAATGGCATATAAAGAACATTAACGTCAAAATCAATTAGCAATAATTTTTTCTCTTTTAATGCACACCTCCAATACAGAAAGACATGATTAAATTCTAGTGTTTGAGGGTTAGAGAAGTAACACTTACCATGGATTTTCATTGGTTTGACTAAGGGTTAGAAAATGACATTAATTAATCAGTCACAAAGCAGATCTTCAACACCACACCTTTTACCGGCTGTGTGACGGGTGCCATCCGTGGAGCAGATCATGCTTACCCTTCCGGAGCACCTAATGATACCTAAGTTTTTGTAGGGGTTCACACTGCTAGTGCTTTAGTTTTGTGGCGTTCTTCTTCATTTTTGTTTATTTGTTTTGTCTTTGTCATACTGTCTCAAATCGTCGTTTATCGATGTATTCTACACTATCCGAGCAGATTATTTACGTAACAATTATTATAAATAACTAAGCGGACATAATTTCTGAACTTCTGTATTGAGTTAAAAATGTAAAGTTTTTGGTATCGAAGTTACTTCAACATTTCAATGTGGGTAAAAATTGCATTCATGTCAGGTATCTTGACTATATATATTCAAATATTATATATTTGAAAAAGGAAACAAAATATATGTTTCATTTTTTCTGTGACTACAGATCGACATTTAATTTATTCTGGTTTGGTCCGTATTACTATAATTTTGCTCAAAAACTCGTTTAAGCTCCAAATCGAAAATTAAGATGAGTTGATCACGGTATTAAGCATTGATACAGGTGTTAAAAACAGAAATTTCATAACTCAAGGTGATTACAGCTTATTTTTTTTCCACAGTGCGACTGAATTTAACCAGCAGTTTAGGTTCCTTCACCTAACCGTCAGTTTACCGACGATCACTCTTTTACCTATCTTTCTAAATTACATTTTGTCATTTTTTTTTCATTTTTAAGAAAGTGGTCATAGAGTCAGTAGTTTACCTGTTTTTGTTTTTTTCGTATGTTTATTATACTATCAGGAAACAGGAAAGAGAAATGGTTTTGATACCCATAAACCGGTTCAACCCTACCGCTAGCTTTTGCTCATGGCGGTACCAAGTCCGGCTATCCCAAGTTCCTATCGTTTTTCATGTTTGTCTCTGGTCTGTTATGTGTTTTTGTAGTGTAGTTCCCTTGTAGATCGTGGCATGTGATTGTGATTTTTGGCCATTGTAGGTGTTTAGTGTTACCTTCAGTTTGTAATTTGTACCTCGTGCAAACTTCTGATAAAATACTGTCATATCATTCTGAATTTGTTATTTTGCAGTATTTTTTTCTCTGCCTTCCATTAGTAACGTGTGATATTTTTGGGTAGCAGCAAACATAACATTCAGACTAAGAACATTGCTGAGCTCAGAAAATACCAACCTCTCCAACCATTTTTTCGATTAATATTTAACTTAAGCGCAACTAAACAGTTATTAGTTAACATCAGTGTAGCATTTACAAAAGCCTGCAGAGAAAGTACAAAATGTTTAATTCCGAAACACGTCAAGTCCACGTGCTACACCAGAGACAGAAATTTCCTTTTGCCACATACTCATGGACCTGTTTCTGACAAAGAAAAATGTTTTGACCTAGTCGACTGCGTCTCGGAAATTCTTTCTTCCAAATTTTTTAATAGTGTGCTACAATAACACCCTCCACTGAAGGTACTATGTTTATAATGGCTCATCGTCAATAGAACCGTCATCAATATCAGCACGTTGTCATAGGTAACTCGTTGTCTGCCACGCCGTCATAAGTAACTCGTTGTCTGCAATGGAGACCAACCTTTTTGTCAAAACTCTGTCTAAAAATCTGTTTAAACTTTAATTATCAAGATTTTGTCACTCCTCAAGAAAGTCTTAATTTTCATGATGTATCGTTGATATTGATATCTAATGAATTATTGCATTGCCCAATCGTTTGGTTTTTGCATTTTTGAGCATTTTTCAAATCGTGGATTTCCTATGTTTGGGTTCTATTGCTGCTGATGAGGTATTAATTACCGAAATGGCCATACAGTTCATTAAAATTAATTGCAAGTGGAGTTAACGTATTTGTTATGGTCTCATGTTCATTTACTCCATATCCTTCGTTAAATAAGTTGTATTTGTATTCCGGTTCAATGAAAATTCACTCAAGATTATTTTCTCAGAGAATATGATTTTGTTGGGCGAATATATGTCCAATTGTTTATTTATGAGTATCTTTTAAATATTGTTTCACAAATAATATTTATATTTTTCAGCTATGGGAAGATGCTTAAAAGGAATAAATCGCCAAAATAATTAAGAGGACACAGTTATATTTTTGAGATTCATAAGTCAGGGGAAATCATTTCTTATGGAGGCCATTTTGCAAAATTATATGTACATATCAATTGAAACTAGCTTTCGACAACACTTTTGCATTTGACAGAACAAATGGAATCTGGAAATCTTTTGCAAATGAAACCACCACGGCGACAAACAGAAATGAATCGCACGCGAATGTGGACACAATTGTTGTGGACATTCGCTCCTGGTACAGTTATGAATTCGAATATATTCTACATGGGTATTTTATGCCCATTTAGGCAATTTGCAATATGTTCTTGTACATTCTGATGATAAAGATATTCATCAAGCAGGGATATACTCTACAACACAAGTATGTCTTGTTGCTATTGCGATATGTGATGGTTTTTATTTGATCATTCCAAGCATTGCATGGATGTATGTCTTCGCGATAAAGCAACATATTTACTTTTTACCACTGGAATGGTGCAGTTATTTTTATTACACCACATAATTCATCCCATCGTTAGTATTGATGGCGTCTTTGTTGCTTGTCCTTTTCCTGTCCATACAAAGATACATCATAGTAGCATTCCCGTTTTAAGCAGAACGACTCCTGTCAAGAAAACGAACAACTTTTGCTATTGCCTCGTGCATAATACTTGCATTTTTGTCTCAAGCAATGACCTTAATTACGTTTGATTTCTATGGGATCACCGTACCTGCATTTAAGAAAGAAAATGAAACAATGGAAGCATGCGCAATACGAGGTTCAAAACCTTTAGTGACAGCATTGTTTCAATATTTTGCAATATTCCAAGTTGTGTATACTGCAATTCACAGTGTACTTCCTTTTGTAATTTTGATTACAACACAAGTCTTACTGATAGTCAAAATATCCAAAATTAGAAAGATAAGGATAGTTTTAACGGACAGCAAGACGACCGAAGAAAAAGAAAATCTTCTAACGAGATTAACTGTCACAGTTACTGCTATCAGATTGACTCATCTAACATTTAGAGTTTTCATCGAGGTGTTGCTTTGTATATATTTTCTGACCGGAATTTCTTACACCCTTCCGAAGGTGATCGCACTGCTTTTATAACTGCCATAAATATATTTCTTTTTGTAATTGTGGTTCCATCAAATTTTATCCTGTCCTGTTGTTTAAGTAAAGACTTTCGAAAAAAATTGATGAATGAACTTTGTTTTCCATTCAAAAAATGTCAGAAGAGGAAAAATATTAATTTAAAAAGACCAACCTAGCACGATTACGAGTGAATCGTCTGTCAATTCAAGTGTTAAGGATTGTTCAAGAAGTGCCTTTGTTCTGAATGTTGTGGTTTCTGGTTCTGTGCTTTGTGTCTGTCTGGCGTCATTGTTTTGTGTCTAACGTCATTGTTTTCTGTGTTCTCGTTTTTACCCTGTCTTTGGACTTCGATTTTTTTGAATTTCACCCCTTTGTTCCTTCGGTATTCTACTGCCGTTGTTTCACTTATCTAAATTAAAATATATCAAAATGATGTAGGAAAAAGAAGGGAAACGGGGAATGTGTCAAAGAGACAACCACCCAAAGGGGAGTAATAACAACTCAAAGCCACCATAAGATCTTCAATGAACGGTGAGGAAACCCCACACCCAACGGCAGGTCGGAGTTGGCCCCTAAATAAAGAGTAATCAAGTTCAGCGAAATAAACATCATCCTAGACTCCCATAGACATAAAGTGAACTAACTAGAAAACAGACAAGATACACAAAGGCTTAATAAATTTCCTGACTTAGGACAGGCGCAAACCTGCTGCGGCGGGGTTAAACTAGTTTTATTGGATCCAAACTTTCCCCCTATAGCCAATGTGATAAATAAAAAAAACCAATCGTAACAACAGTAAAATTCAGTTGGCAACAGGACTGAGTCAATTGTTAAAAATTAAAATGAAAGAACTAAATATAAGGACATAAACATGAAATCACAAGAGACTACTAGCAGTTAACTGACATGCCACCTCCAGACCCATTACCAACTGACAAATATGTCTGATATTAATTCCATTTTCTTATTTTCTGTCAATACAGTGTGTCTGTGTGTTTTAGGGACATGACTATATCTCTCGTCCCTATAATTCTGGGAAGTGTTCACCAGATGAATTTCCTTTTCATTTGATAACGATAATTTTTTTAGAATGTTATTAACTTTCTCACTCTTACTATATTATATTGATTACATATTTTACTTACATATTTGTATAACGGTATTTGTTTGGATATGTGCCGTTAGACGGAAGTAAATACAACATAAATAATTATAAAGTCGTAAAGAAATTTATAGTTCCGGAATATTTTTGTACATCAACAAAATGTAACCCTAACAATATTATGTATATGTTACCTTAGATAGACCCTGCTATCTGAGGCATTAACATTACAGGAAACCTTGATAGTGAAGCTGTAACAGTAAGGTATGAATGTAACAGCCGTATTAAGTGCAATAAAAGAAATTTGTTGTTAAAAAGAAAAAAAAAAGGATTGTTCACTTTTAATGCATAGTAATTAAATGTATGCTTGAATGTCTTAATTCTTTACCTTTAGACCGTTTTGAAGAAAGACCAGTTATAGGTTACTGTGGTGCACGCGTGGATCCAGGAAATGTAAAAAAAGGGGGTCCGGTTTAGAAGTGAAAGAAAATTATTGGGGTATTTCCTAGTAAAATATTAGGATATTCATTAAAAAAAAATACATGATTGTCCAAAAAGGGAGGGGTTCCAACCCCCGGAACATCCCCCTATTGGATCCGCCAATGTGGGGATTGTTTTTATTACAGGCACGTGAACATTTTACAGGTCACCAGACTTCTCTAGATTTCTAAAAAAATTGCATATTGTAAATTTAAATGAGTCTTTTAGCTGAAATAAAGAAACTGCTAGAATTTTATTAAGTGTGTGTGAAAAATGAAATAAAACGGACAACAGGAAACATCTGCAGTGGCTAAAAATTATAATCACATGCCAGGGAACTACACAGGAAAAACAAAAATAAGACAAAAGACAAACATAAACACCGATAGAAACCTAGGACAGCCCGACTTGGTACCAGCACTAGCATTACTTAATATTATTTCTAATAGACAAGTGGGAGTGTTGGTGAAAAAGAAATCTACAACATAATGAAAGGATATGGAGTAAATGCAAACAAGACAGCGTACCTTCAAAAGCGTGGCAAAAAAGGCAGTGGAACAACGGGTTTATTTTTCTTTCATTATTTTGGATAATCCCAGACAAGTTCAAAAGTCTTGCACGTATTCATGGACTATAAAAATCTTACTTTTTTAACACGCAATAATAATTATCAAATCTGTTAAAAGAGCAGTGGATATAAATTAGATGGCTAAATTGATGGAATGCATGGCCGATCTACCTTGAACTGAATGAATTTCAAGCTCTTCATTATGAATTCTGTACACACATATGCCAATGTGTATTTATTCACTCTCCTCATCATGTTCATAGGACAATGAGAATTTCTGATCGATTGTTACCCACCAATAGAAAACCTTTGTTGCTTCTCCTGTACACTATGTGCTTTTTCATATTATATTGTCCCGAAATTCGTCCGGATTTGACTCTGTTTGAACCCGGAAGTTTAATTTGAACAGAATTTACAGCTCTCTAAAACAGGGATTTACAGCTCTCTAAAACAGGGAGTAGTAGTAAAAAGTAACAAAGCAAAAAAAATTAATAAATAATATGTTTAAAAATATTGTGATTTGATCTTAACGGCAGAAAGTTTTGAATAATCAAAATAGTGTCCAGGTTTAACAGAAATTTTAAAGCCTTGTTCTTACGGTTTTGTTTTCAACTTATTCAGTTCATCTTCTCTTTCTTGGCTTATTTTCAAAATTTCTCATGATGTGTTTGTTAATTCTATTACAGTTTTATCATATTTTTTTTCTTATCCTATTATTATTTGTTCTTTTTTCTTTTATAGTTATTCTATTCTTTCATGATTCTTTCTTTATTAAATACATGCAAATGGTTGTTTCTCTAATATGTCTTTTTATGTAACAATTGGTGTATTATTATTGTTCTACATTATCTTGGTCTTAGGTTATTAAAAGAATCTAGACACCGATTCATTTGTCTTCAATTGAGCTATTAATCTGTAAACGTTTTAGTACTAAAACAGCTATGTTTTGTTCCTATATCTAATTCAGAACCCGCATAATTCACCAAACAAATATTCAAAAAATTGATTTTCTCTATTATACTGTGTATCAAATTTGATTTAAATACATTTATAGGTTTAACAAAATAAAATGAGATTATATTTTCATGCATTAAGTACCTTTTTTGATAATGTCGGACAAATTTCAACGAAATCCTTCCTTTTTCTAGCGGAGATTTTTCTGGCGCTGCCAATATAGTCCGGATGTCAATGGTTAAACCATGCCTATCGATGCTAAATATAGTTTCATTTGTCAAGATGTCAATTGCTTGCCCGGAAACTGATTTTATGTAGAAACATGCAATACCTAAATTTTAGAAAATTTTGTTTAAAACTAAGGAGTGTCTCCCTCTTGCATAGATCTGTCCTTTGCTGATTTTGACTATTCTATTTAGATCTTAGTGGATATTTATTCTCTATCAGTTTTACAAATATTTCGGTTTAAGAACTTCCAAATGTTTTGATTTTATCTGCACTGAAGAGACATAAGTTGTCGAAATGTGCATATGGAGAATCAAAATTCACAGCAACTTCGGTATTTTATTTAAAACAGCTGACTTAATTTTGTTCTAAATTTGGATTTTGTTGAATACTTCAAAATAAACTCTTGCGTGCAATTTATTTCAGCTACGTTATGAATTGTACATTAAGGTAGATAGACACTGTTGCGCTGCGCAGTGTAATCGCGCATTAGAAAAATATAAAGTCGAATACGGGTTTGGTTTGATTTCCTTGCCGGAACAGTCCTTTGACAGGTTTTCCTTTGTGACGTCATAATTGATTGACTAATATGAAACGTCATANCTGACATTTTCAGCTAGATTCGCGTCTTCCCTGATTTGACATTACCGGTTTCGACTTTACCCTGAATTGACCCACTGACAGTGTGACGGGTGCTGTGCACAGAGCAGGACATGCTTACCCTTCCGGGGCACCTGATGTCACTCTTGTTTATTGAGAGTTCACACTGTTAGTGCTTTAGTTTTTTGTGTTGTATATGTAACGTTCGTGTGTTTTGTGGGCATGTGGTGTCTTTGGTCTTCCGTCTTTTGGTGTTCTTGCTTTTGCCTTGTCTCTGGACTTTGATTTGTGTAATCTTGTGCTTTGTTCCTTCGGTATTCTACTGCCGTTGTTTTGTTCTAAATTTGGATTTTGTTGAATACTTCAAAATAAACTCTTGCGTGCAAATTATTTCAGCTACGTTATGAATTGTACATTAAGTCGACTTCGTATTTATAGGGATTTTGTCCCATGTACATTTACTCCTTATCCCTTTATTTGTTCGTGTAATTTGTTGAATAAGAGGGTCGATTACTCAATTTCGTTTAAAATAAACCGGGAATAAAGTAGAATCACCAGAGCCATATTTAAAAAAAAATGGAAACTGCCTTTGATAAGAATTAATTATTATATCTTTATGTTAAAATCCCTTAGATGTCTTTTACGCATGTCTTCTAAAATTGGAGTGAAGGATGAACATTTAATTTAAATTTATCTTTGACGAAAGCCTCCAAAATTGGACTGAAGGATGAACATTTATCTATATCTTTCATGCATGCCTCCTTATATTGGAATGAAGGGTGAACATTTAATTTTTTCTTTCACGCATGCCTCCAAAATTGCACTTAAGGATGAACATTTAATTTTATCTATCACGCATGCCTCCTGATATTGGACTGAAGGGTGCACATTTAATTTCATCTTTTTCGCATGCCTCCAAAATTGGACTAAAGGGTGAACATTAAATTTTATCTTTCACGCATGCCTTATATTGGACTTAAGGTCGAACATTTAATTTTATCTTTTACGTATGCTTGCCGAAAATTGAAGTAATGGGTGAACATTTAATTTTATCTTTCAAGTATGCCTCCTACAAGTGAAGTTAAGGATGAACATTTAATTTTATCTTTCATGCATGCCTCATAAAACTGGATTGGAATTCGAAAATTTATTTTATCTTTACGCTTGCCTTCTTAAGTTAAATTGAAGGGTAAACATGTAATTTTATAGTTCGTGTGTGACTCCTAAAATTGGAGTGAAGGGTAAACATTTAATTTCATTTTTACACATGCTTCCTAAAGTTTGAGTGAAGGGTGAATGTCTCTCAAAATTGACATCCCTTTCATGGACAAGAGTTTTGGCCCTACATGTGACTATTGATTTTACTAATTTCATCACAAGGAATTAGCAAATAAACAAACATTTCTTCTTGATTTTTTTTCTCGTCCTTTGAGGTTAATCCTAATACAACTATATGGGAGCTTCATATTTGACCCTACTTGTGAATTTACATTTAAACCATCTCATCACAAGGGATCAGAAATAATATGTATCTTTTTATAATTGTATTAAATGATGTTTTTTGTACTTCAAATGTAAACCCTAATACAGTTGTATGGAAAATAAACTTTTTTGCTTCCGATGTTTGACCCTACTTGTTTCCACTAATTTTACTCATCTAATCACAAGGGATAAGAAAATATATATATTTTACGAAAGGATATGGAGTAAATGAACATGAGACCATAACACATATGTTAACTCCAACTGCAATAATTTTAATGAGCTGTATGGCCATTTCGGAAATTTATTCCTCATCAGCAGCACTAGAACCCAAACAAAGGAAATCAATAATTTCAAAAAAATGTTAAGATGCATAAAACCAAGCGAAATCCGAATAATAAGTAATATCAAATATAGCTAAGGACAAAATTACGATGGTGGATATATCTTTTTGTGATTAAAAAATTGTACTTCAGAGATAAATCCTTATACAGTTGTATGGAAATGAACCGTTTTTGGCTCAGATTTTTTACCCTACTTGTGACTTTTCATTTTACTCATCATCAGAAAATAAACACTTTTTCTTCATACTTTTTGAAAGTTCTTTTTGTCCTCTAAGGTAAATCCAAAAAACAGTTATATCGAGATTAAACTTTTTAATTTAAGATATTTGACCCTACTTGTGACTTATCATTTTACCTATCTTATCACAATACATCAATCCTTAATTTTGTTCAACAATTTTTTT
>MJUU01030841.1:67313-81989 GCA_002080025.1 Modiolus philippinarum
TATAATTTGTTGAATTAGAATATTGGTAACTACTCATTATTACTTAGAAATAAATCGGGGATTATTTAGAATTTTCGGAAACATATTTGTGAAGTCTTTGGAAACTGCATTTTATAATTACAAAAACAGGATAACTCAAACACCTACAATGGCCAGGAACTACAATCACATGCCACAATTTACAAGCAAACTGCACCAGAATAACAATAATGAAAACAAGAGACAAACATAAATAACGATAGGAACTCGGGATAGCCGGACTTGGTACCGGCACTAGCAAAAGCCAGTGGTAGAGTTAAACCGGTTGATGGGTACTCAAACCTCCCCTTTCTCTATCCCGTTTCCCTATAGTATCATAAACATGCGAATAAAACCCAGTTCAGGTAGACTACTAACTCAATGACCACTATCTTGGAACAGAAAAAGCATATGACAAAACGTAATTTTGAAAGAAGGGTCAAAGAGTGCTCGCCGCTAAACTGCCGGCTAGCTCAAGGAATCTAGTCTGCTGGTAAAACACTGTCGCACTACGGAAGAAAAATCAAACTCAAAACTCCCCGAAGGGTTTGGTAAAGAGTCTTCATGTATTTCAGTAGACATCGGCAGTATCAGTGGGAGGCCAGTATAAATGTCAAGTCTTCAGGTCACTGGAATCCAAAGCCAATTTAACGAATTTGTTCAGAATACCTCGTCGATATCCACTATTACGTAAAGAATGTTATTTACGTCCAAGTTTTTTCGGGATTATTTTTCAGTTTTTGACATTTTTTGACAACATTTCCATAAAATCGAGGATGAGAAATGCCCTTTGTAATTAGTTGTTTTCGAGTCACGTCATATCTAGATATCAAATGTTCATATCTTCCGTAAAACTTCTTAAAAGTATTTAATAATTTATAATATATAAACATTGAAAGGATGCTGAGCAAATGAGCCGAAGTCTCTACAAATACTTGGTAGAACCAACCAATGGAACAGCGCTTTTAGTGTTGTTATGCATCTTGTAGTCACCACGAGGGTTCAACTAATAAGCTTTTGCTCATACCTCATAGTAAGTACAAAAAGACCATGAGGTCTAAACTAGTAATAGAATTTCAATGTTAGATATTAGACCAGTTGTTTTTTTTATATAACATTTATTTTCGAAAGAATGCAAAGGGAATAAAATTAAATAATTATGGAGAAATTTGACAATGGGAGGACATGAAAATTTATAAATGTATTCATATGAATTTATTAGTTATTGGCATTCTGTACGCAATTTTGAGTCATATTTGTTTAATTGACTTTGGAAGACATACACTTTATCTATGTTTGTGTGCATTATATGTTTATAAATACGTTCAACTGCGATGATCTACATTGTTTTCGTAAAATTAAAATTATAAGTCTAAATATGTTTTAATTTTATCTTTTTAGCAAAAAATCCATAATTAACATCTCTTCCTCATCAAAATAGAGCTGAATTTTATTGATTTATTCGAAGATGCTCAGAGTATTCATGTAGATTTTCACACCAGCATGAAAATTTACCCTCTGGTAAAGGCGTTAATGGAATGGTTTAAACAACTGAATTATTTAGATTGATTAAGTCAGTCGATTTGTGATATCATATATGGAATAATAAAAATGAACGGTCACTTTGTAAGTAATTTAAGTAGATATATATGGATATACTTTTAAATATAATTGTAATTAATTCAAATAAATTTGTTTTTGCGATACGACTTATAGTTGCACGACTTGCATCTTTTTAAACATTTTTACTCGTGAGAACTTTTTTTTCTTTTAGTCGTAGAAAATTATGACACAACCGAAGTCATAACATATATGCAATAGTTAAAGTATGTTTCAGAGTAATTAATTGAATTAAAGTGCTTCGTGGAAATGGGGGTGGTTAAAATGCCTGAGGGCTTGTAAGAAAGTGCGGCGCTCAGGCATTTAAACCACCACTTTTTTACGAAGCACTTTAATTCAATTACAGCAATTTTCCTTTTACTGAATGCAGTTTCAATAGGATTTTTGGTAGCTCTCCAGGTAATTAAATAGGTTTTTCAATAGCAGTTTGGTCTCAAGTTAGAAAGGTCACCAAATGCCCATTCATACATGTAGTTGGGTGTGTGCCAATTTACCTGATGTTGATTTCACCCACAGAGATAAAGTACATTTGAACTATTATTATGTATTGGAACAAAGAGAAGGGATGAACTTTATATAGACTAAATTTAAACAGTAACAGTACAACTTAGTGTTTTATTATCTTATTGTATGAAAAATGAATCTTTATTCTTGATTGGCTATTTCAATATTAAACACAAGTTTGGGTAAACTGGACTTGTTTCCTGTTGAAATTGACACCAGGTAAACTGGCCCATATCCAGGGCAATTACAATGAATGGCTATGTGACCTTTCTACCTTGAGGGTCAAACTTCTATTGAGAAACCTATTGTAACTTCCTGGAGAGCTACCAAATTTTCTATTGTGAGTGCAACCAGTGATAGGAAAATTGCTATAGTTACTCTGAATCATACTTAGATTAACTTAAACACCATCGAAAGAAAAAAAAATACAAATTTATATGTGCTGAAAATAAATACTATCATCCCGCCAATATGTGATGTAAATAAATACTGTCATCCCGCTATGAAAATAGAATCTCCTACTCATGTTTATTCATCGGTGTATGAATGCTAGATACATTAGATAGCTAATAAATATATTTTTTGTTCTACATACGGGAAAGTTTTCTTTTATAATGATCTTGTGTCAGATATTTGATTACTTTGATTATATGAATACCGATTAGATTGAATTTTTAAAATTTCCCGAGTTATCGATCTGGTGTCACTTAAAATATATTTTATTATACCTATTCGTCATGAACTACTGGTAGCTGCGAGGTTTGGTCCCTGTAGTTTGATCATCTTGAAATTACAGAAAGGTAGCGTGGGTTCGATCCTTGGAACGGGAAATTTTATCTTCATGTAACTTGTCTTTAACTCTATCTTATATTTACATGAAACCTAACAAAAGATCAAACTTAAGTATACGACGTATTAAAGAATATGCATAAAGATTAATCAAGTATTTCTTGGAAATTAATTCGGGGGTAAGTAAATGATTTGAGGTTAAAATATTAGTTAAAGTGCTTCGAAATCGAGAGAATCAAAGGAAAGACAAAAGGGAGATGGAATGATCCACAGCATTTACAAAAATTAAAGTGTCTTGAATATCAAAAGAAATGCTCATAACAGATCTTTAAATAAAATTATTTCCGATTGATGCCCTGAGAATTGTTTTGTCACTTCAAGTGCATTTTAAATTGTTTTACTATATGCTTTAATCTTTGTCTATACACAGTTTAAAAAAGTATGTCTGTGGTCATATGGTTATTTTTAACTACAAGCATGTCAAAAATGGATAATTCTTGACTGTTCATGTTTTTGCATTCTTTTCTCTCTATCTATGTTTTGTAAATAACAGAAAACCGACGTTACTGTCAGTTAAAGTGTCTCCGCGGTATTGTTCTGCTATTTTGTCCAATGCTTATTCATTTTGAAATCCATATACCGAGATATGTGTAAAAGCAGTTACAGAACAAATTACGAATAATGACAAATGACAAAGACATAACATGAGTTCGGCACAGAAAAGAAAAAAATGAATACACATACGCATACAAAGATCAACAACACGGGGAAAATAAAAAATCACTTTGGGTGAGATGTGGTGCACCAGAAGAGTAAGCATCTCCTGCTTCTTATAAGACATCCGCCGAGTTGAACATGTCAACTCCAGTAGTAAAATCCCAAAGCGTTCCGCAAGATCGTAATTTCGACCGTAAAACTTCCGGAATGATGACTTTAAGTTAGAGCTAGTATCAAATACAGTTTAAATAAGAACTATTTAGTACAATTGGCTCAAATAATCCTGCATGGTCTGGTCACTTCTCGGTCAAGGATTGAATTCGTCTTGGTATAGAAATCTTTCGTCTGCTCTATGGGGTTCTTTAATAGATGACCAATCATAGGGCTTCATATATATGGTCCTGTGCCTATTTACAAACATTGAGTATGACGATATACTGTGTAATGGTGAATCAAGTCAAATATTAGACCATAATAGATCGCCATTTGTTTTTAAATTGGGGGTGGGGCTTTGAAAAACTTTTAATCCTGGATGTTTTATTTTCATACAATATTTTGGACTGACATTTTTTTTCTCACTGGAAGCAATCTCGTCTTACTTTTGGTCCATGCCAGAGATTTTTCTTCATATATGTCATCCTTGTTATTCTCCTCAGTCTTCACCTGTCCTGATATTTTAACAAAATTTTTCATTCTTGATTTTTTTTGGAATTAATTCCAAGCTCGCAATAAAATTGCTCCCTAAATATATAAAAGACGTCGCTATCTCTCTATCGCACATGTTTACAAACATTAGGCTCACCCAGATTTTCTTTGCCATGGTGAATCAAAGGATATGGAGTAAACGTACATGAGACAAAGTCTCTACAAATACATGGCAAAAAAACAAGCAAAGGAACAACGCTTTTATTGTTGTTCTTCATCTTGAAGTCACCATGAGGCCTTCAAAAGCACTAGTGTCTTAAGCTAGTGGACGATTATAACATATAGACAAACACAGGGNACTCATCAAGTCGAATGTAAGAAAACTTGGCGTTATAAAATAGTGAGATGTGGGCACTTAAAACAGGTGGTCAGAATTACTTTTCAAAATTACAAAAATAAATGCCAAAATTTGAAAGTATGAAAAGTATATCCATATGAGAAATTCTCTCATGCACAAGTACACCATAACTGAAATATAAAGAGAGCATACATCTCTCGCACGGTGAATCTTTTTACGGACTCAACACTGAAGGAGAGACAAACTCCAGTCGTAAATGGAGAATGAAAGGATATGGATAAATGCACATGAGACAAAGTCTCTACAAATACATGGTAAACAACAAGCAAAGGAACAACGCTTTTATTGTTGTTCTTCATCTTAGGTCACCATGAGGCCTTCAGCAATGAGCTTTGCTCATACCTCATAGTAAGTTCAAGACGGCTCCTAGCACCGTTTTGAGCGGAATTCTTTGCTAATTGTCGAGCAACGCTACATCCATGTCTTCATTGGTCATGGGTGCGGGATTGTCAACAAACATTAATTAAATTGGCAAAGTGCTCTTACAATCACTGTCATCCTTTGCCCGACAAAAGCACTGCCGGTATTTAAGTAGAAAAATATCCATGATAAAGAACTGTAATATAACGGCTAGATTATTTTGATTGGACAAAAGTGAGAAATGAAAAGTATATATTGCGTGTTGATAATTGAAATTGAAACATGAGATCATTAGCAATAGCGTTCAAATCCTGCATATGCGACATTTTTATTATATTGATCCAACATGATCAATTTCTTTTTTCTACGTGCTCACAAGATCCGATCGGATTATTTACGAAACAATTATTATTAATAAATAAATTGACATAATTTTTTAACATCCGTGTTAATTTCAAAGTATTTAATTTTTGGCATAGTAGAAAATTCAACCGTTTGAATGTGAGTAAAAATTGCATTAATTTCCACACCGGTTTACCATTGTACTCGATTAAATGCTTACATGATTAACCGTACGGATTTTGCTGTAAGTTGTACAGTTTTACCTTAAAAAATCTCCAAGAAATAGTACAGTTGTTTATTTTAATCTAAAAGTCAAAAAGCAGTATAATGATTTTAATTTCTTCACAAATTTGATGATAACAAAATCAAGACTAAAAAATTACCATTTATTGCCTACAAATAAGTTAGCACCATATATATATTTTTATTAAGAAGAGCAACAATTAATTATGGCAATACGTGCGTTTTTTCGTTTTTAATGGATATGTTCCGTTTGTTCTTAAAATATGATTTGCAGTTTTTGCTACACAATCAAATTGATACATTCAATCAAATGACTAGAAAGAATTGCTTCATACTTACATTTGTGGTTATTTCATTTTCGCTGCTGTCCCCGTACTTAACCATAACCGACTAAAAGCAGTACAAATAATCCTGTAATCAATTTATCGGGTACAACGGAAAACGAGTGTGGTTTCAAGTACCTGGAATCTGTATATTGTCTTAGTTAACGAAATGGGTTTCATCTTGTATTGTCACTGCGGACTTGAATTAAGTACATTCTGCTTTGAATTGTATCACCAAAATTCGGTACTGTCGAAACCCATAAAATTTTCAACATTGAGAATTAACAAGCGTTGATAACATTGTTGGCATTGATGCGGACTTTAAAAGTTTAAAACTGGTAGCAACACCAAAGTGCTAACTGTTTAATGGATCGTCGTTAATAGAACCGCCATCGATATTAACCTGTTGTAAATCGTAACTCGTCATCTGCAATCGAAAACATCAAAAACCCTTTGGATCTTTTTTAAACTTTATTATTCAGATTCTGCTACTCTTTTAAATAGTCGTAATTTTTATGCTGATTTTGTCAAAAATTTTCTATGATGATTTGTAAATTGTAAATTATTATTCGTTCATAAATTTGCGAGAAATTTCAATATCTCCATTTACTCATGTCTCTGATAAAATTCCTCCAGCCTACGTCTCGGGTATGATAGTGGAATCTCTATTTATATTTAAGATACGTTTGTTGAAGAATATTTCTGCATGTGTTTAATGTCTTTCTCTTTTCAATGACTTCCATCCTTTTGTGCGGCACGAAGTCGGCACAAAATACAGTGGAACACCCGGAAACTGGCCCCTCGAAAAACCAGATTCCTCTGAAAACCGACCTGAATTTTTACTAATATAAATAATTTACAATTTCCTTTGAAAACCGGCCCCGCTGAATTTAGAATTCCGAATTCTGGTAATATACAGATCCCGGTTTTCGGAGGTTCCACTGTACTTTCCTTATCACGAGTTGCACTAAACAGTATGCAACCTTTATGCCAAGGTCTTGTGGCCTGTGATTGAAATCGCAGTCATTTCAAGTGTTTCCTGTCCCGTTCTCAGTTTTAGTTCCCGTCTTTTGTGCGGGAAATGCGAATAATAAAGCACAAAATCACCAGAAAAATACAGGAATAAAAAAGAATGCTCAAATCGCCCGATAATTCGGTCACATTAGATTCCAGATAGAAAAAACACACAGTCCTGCAATTTTATTGTAAAAACATTACAAATGGTCAAATTATACGACATACGGAAAGTATACGAAAACTCAAATTCCAATTCACTTATAAAAGAGATGCTTTAGTTAGTTCACTAGAAGTCACGTTTCGCTAGAATAAAATTGATATTCTTAAAAAAATATATGTACCTTTTTGTTTTTTGTATTCTACACGCCAGAGTTGTTGTTCTTTGTAAAATAGAGGTAAGAGGAAGATGAATAGCGAGAATAAAGCCCATATCAATGGTAAAACAATTAATTGCATATTTATTCGGGTCACATGAAGATGTGACCAAAAGATCATTGTCAACTAAGATATTGCCCTTGGGTAATACGACGTTGATGGGTGAAAAATGCATGTAAAAATTTTAATAATGTTCAACGTTCAATTTTAAATGTATCTTTTAAATATTGTGTTTTACAAATGATATCTATATATTTTTCAGGAACAGTATGATTCTTAAACAGAATAAAACATTTATTAGACGGAATAAAAAGATTAATTAGAATTGATCGATTTATTAGACGAAATATAGAGATTCATTAGACAGAATAAATAGATTTATTAGACGGAATATATATATAAATTAGACAAGGAAAATTATTTCTGATGGAGGCCTTTTTACAAAATCACATACACGTATCACTTGAAACTAGAGCGTCCGACAAAATCGCTACATCTGCAAGAACTGGTGCATTCTGGGAAGCTTTTGCTAATGAAACCACTACAGCGATAAACGGAAATGAAACGTTAGAGATTGTTGACACTATTATTGTAGATATTCGCACGTGGTACAGATATGAGTTCGCATATATTTTGCAAGGGTATTTTATGCCCCCTTGGACAATTTTAAACATGTTTTTCTACATTCTGATGATAAAAATATTCATCAAAGCAGGGATATCTTCCACAACACAAGTATGTCTTGTTGCTATTGCGATATGCGATGGTTCATTTCTTATTATTCCAAGTATTGCATGGCTATATGTCTTTGCGATTCAGCAACATATTTACTTTGTTCCACTGGAATGGTGTCAGTATTTTTACTATAGCACAGAAGTTGTCCCGCAGTTAATATCGCTTACGGCATTGTTGCTTATCCTTTTCTTGTCAATACAAAGATACATCATAGTTGCCTTTCCGTTCAAAGCAGAACGACTTCTATCAAGAAAACGAACAATATTTGCTATTACGTCGTGCATAATACTTGCATTTTTGTCTCAAGTGACTATTCTGACTTCGTTTGATTTTGAAGGGATTACCGTGCCTGCATTTAACAAAGAAAATGAAACAATGGAAGCATGCGCATTACGAGGTTCAAAATATTTAGTGACAACATTCTTTGAATATTTGACAATATACCGAGCTCTATATACTGCAATTTACGGTGTTCTTCCTTTTATAATTTTAGTTACAGCACAAGTCCTACTGATAGTCTACATAGCCAAGAATAGAAAGAGAAGAAAAGCTTTGACTGACAGCAAGACAAACGAAGAAAGAGAAAATCTACTGACAAGATTAACTGTCACAGTTACTACTATTAGACTGACTCACCTAACATTTAGAGTTTTCATCGAGGTTTTGGTGTGTATATATACACTGACCGGCGATTCTTACATCCTATCCGATAGTGATCGCAGTGTTTTTATTACCGTGATAAATGCATTTTTTCATGTATTTGTGGTACCATCAAATTTTATAATTTCTTGTTGTTTAAGCAAAAATTTTCGGAAACGATTGGTGAATGAACTTTGTTTTCCATTTAGAAAATGTCTGAAGAAGAAACGATCGGCTGCAAAAGGAGAACCTATCGAGATGACCAGTGAATCATATGTCAATTTAAGTGTTTAAGATTTTTCACTTTTAATGCAAAGGATTGTTTTTTTAAAGAAAGTCCAATTTATGCTTGAATGTCTCAGATCTATGCTTGAACACGTGAACATTGGGTGGGTTATCGGACCTGTCCAGATTTCTACAATAATTTACTAAATTACTGTATGCTCGATATTAGTTTTTTTTTGCATTGAAAACAAAAATGAGTTTTTAGATGAAATAAAGAAATTGGGAAATTGTATTCAGTTTTTGTAAAATCTTTTATTAATATAATTTGCAAGTACCGTTGGAATTTCTGTGAAAAAAAAATCTAAATTAACACTGAAAAGATATGGAGTAAATTCAAACAAGACATTGTCTCTACTTATAAAAACAAATAAACAAGCAAAGCATTTGAAGAACGCGTTTATTGTTGTTCATTACTCTGGGTATAACCAGCCAAGTTCTAACTCGAATAATTCAAGCCATATCCTTATCCGATTCTCTCTTTCATCGATGGCTTGAAGACACGATGTGCATTGGACGGGTGAAACAGAAATTTTTAGATACTTTTCAAATCAACTAAAATTAAAATTGAGATTTTAAATAAGACAATAAGTGTTCGCAATAAATCAGGAAATGCTCTCAACATTGATCAACATTCTTAATTTCATGTTAAATTTTCTCGACAAATTCTTGGTGTTTTTGACTTCAACTCTTAAAACTCAATTATTACCAATTCAGTAAGAGTTATTTGTGTTGAATTATTCTTATAAAAGCACTGCCAATATTTCATTAATCGCACATAGAAAAAATGAAAGGATATATTAGAATGTCGTGGCCATGAGATAAATGATACGTCCCCTCCATGCTTCCGTAATAAAAACATGTTCAAAGTTGTTTGGTAACATTATGTATAAATTTATTTCTTTTCAACTTGTCGGTCTAATATATTATTGTAATTATGGTCGAGAACTAATACCATAATTTCTACACTGTTTGACTTGTCTTTCCAATTTAGCCGTTAATTTTTAAACGTTTTACTAGTTGAGAACAGTATTTGCTGTTCTAATTACATTTTTTATGTAAATACAAAAAAATACCCAATTTCATAATAAACAGTCAATTTTTGTTGTTGTACACGTGTTTCAAGGAGTAACCCCTCATTAGCAGAATTTAAATTAAATATTTTTGAAAAAATTGTCAAAAAGAAGTACTCGTTTTCAAAAATGTCGAAATAGGAGACCAAATGCAGTACCAAAGACATCCGCCGAACGCAATACACGAAACGAAGCCTAAGTATTCTTAAAGGGTTTGGAATTTGATAAGAACGGTTATATTTCATAAAACGCCAAGTAACATTTTCATATCAGACAAGTCTGTCGGTAGGGATTTAGAACAAACAATATAAAAAAATTTCAACCTGTAAATACCCCACTTAAAGGTGCAGAACTTTTCTCGAATATACATTTACTCAATTGTACAATATCAATGAGTCTAAAAAATATTTTCATGCTTTTTCGAAAATGATAGCAAAAATTGAACGAGTCTTGTATAAATACTTCATATTTCTATTGGAGATTTTGCTATATCTAATGCTGCCTACCGATCAAGTCGAAATGATAAGTTTCAAATCATATATAATGCTAGTAGGATACACATTATAGTTTCATTTGTCGAGCAGTCCAATGCTGAAAATTTGTTCTTGATTCCTTTAAATACGTAAAAATTACGTATTTACCTTTTTTCAAAGGATGACAGTGATTGTAAGAACACTTTGCCAGTTTAATGAATGTTTGTTGACAATCCCGCATCCATGACCAGAAAAGACATGGATGTAGCGTTGTTAGACATTAAGCAAAGAATTCCGCTCAAACCGGTGCTAGGGGCTGTCTTGAACTTGCTGTGAGGTATGAGCAAAGCTCATTGTTGAAGGCCTCATGGTGACTTCAAGATGAAGAACAACAAAAAAGCGTTGTTCCTTTGCTTGTTTCACCATGTATTTGTACAGACTGTGTCTCGTGTACATTTATTCCATATCCATATTCCATATCCACCATTAACTACTGTATTCAATAACAAAATACCGAAGTTACTGTTAATTTATTTTTCTGCATATGCGCATTTCGACAACTTATGTCTCATCAGTGCAGATCAAACCAAAACATTTGGAAGTCCATTGACTAAAAATGTATAAAAGCTGATAGAGAACAAATAACCAAAAGGATCCAAATAGAAAAGCCAAAATTCAGCTAAAGACAGAGCTATGCATGAGAGAGATACTTTTAAACAAAATTTCGTAAAATTTAGATATTGCAAGTTTCAAAATGTCGGTTTGCGGGTCAGCACCGAAGTACTGACTACTGGGTTGGTGAATACCTTCGGGGACTAACAGTCCACAAGCAGAGGCATCGGTCCAGTGGTAATAAATAACAAAATAGCGAAGTTACTGTTAATTTATTTTTCTGCAAATGTTCATTTCGACAACTTATGTCTCATCAGTGCAGTTCAAATTATCCCTGCTACCTTATGCAGCTGTACATTATATTGACTGTCTCTTATTTGTTGAATTTGAATATCGGTTACTACTGGCCATTTCTTTTCAGGAAACCGAGGATGAGTTAGAATCGTCAGAGCCATATTTGTAGCTTCATTTAATACACAAATAAAGGATATGGAATAAATGCACAAAGTCTCTACAAAACATGGTGGAACCAAGCTATGGAACAACGCTTTCTGGTTGTTATTCGTCTTTGAGTCACCAAGAGACCTTCAACATAATGATTAGTTCCTACCTCATAGTCAGTTCAAAACGACCATGATGTATAAATTAGTATTAGAATGATAATGTTAGATTGTTTATAATTTGGCATCGTGTTGAGATGATGTCTCGACTGGTTTCACAAAGAATTTGAATGAAAATTAGATAATAATTGCAAATTTCTATATGTATTGATATAGTTATTGTTAGTCTGTAAGCAAATTTGAGTGAAAGCTTTTGGATCCATTTTGGAAGGCGTCCACTGTATTTATATTTTTGGTGCATTATATGTACGTATATTCGTTCAACTGCGATGATTTACACATTTATTCATACAAGTTCAAACTATAAGACTGAATATATATATCAATTCTTAGAAGTGAACTAACCCCAAATAACATTTCTTTCTAATTAAAAGAGGATGGATTTCTATTGTTCTATTTGATTTATGTAAATTTTCACACCACCGTTCAAGTTTACCTTCTGGCTGAGGCGTTAATGGAGTGGTTTGAACAGCTAAATTATTTAGATTAATTAAAGTCAGTCGATTTTATATACATGATGATATCATAGATGGAGAAATAATAATGAAAAGTAATTTTGTAAGAAATTTAAATAGATATAAATGTATATATCTTTAAATATATTTGAAAATAAATGTTGGCTAACAAACGCATAACTTGCATGTTTTTTTTCAAATATTTTTACTAGTGAAAAATACAAAATATACCGAAGTTGCATAAAAACAGTAAATTTTGTTATGCTGTACACGTGTATTATTTATAGGTTTTTTTTCAGCTGACACAACCGAAGTCGTAAAAATGTGTAGATATTGCAATTTATTTATTGATATACGATACGGCTTAAATTGTACCACTTGCACCCTTTTTTTAAATATTTTTGTAAACTATATTTTTCCTTCACTCGTAGGAAAATTGTGAAACAAATTCTGTGACAAAACCGAAGTCATAAAATATTTAGATATTGCAACAATTTTATTGACATACTTGACCTCGGATTTCTTGGAAAAAGGAAGTATTTCCGATTGAGGCCTAGTTATTTGTATGTCACTTCAAGTGCATTTAAACTTGCTTTAATTTTCATTTGAAATGTTTAGATGTTTATCAATACATATTTTAGAATAAAAAAGGTCAATATGGTTATTTTAACAACAACCATGTGAAATTGGCGGGAAACGTAATTCCTAGGTTGTTCTTGGTTTTGCATTCTTCTCTCTATATAAATATTGTAAATAACAAAATACCTAAGTTACAAAAAACTTAAAGTCATCACTACAAAAGTTTTACAGTCGACATCACGATCTTGATGATCGCTATGGGATATCTGTTTGCCAGATGACAACAGATCGTTCTCTCTACAACTAAAGTTTGTTTTTCCTCTATCGGATTTGACTTTACTACCGGAGTTGACATGTTCAACACGGCGAGTGTCTTATAAGAAGCAGGAGATGCATACTCTACCGGTACACCTGATCTTAAACATGGTTTTTTTATTGGGTCCATGTTGTTCCTCTGTATGTGTCTTCATTTTTCTTTTTGTCCCGTACTTAAGAGGTGTCCTTGTTTCTTAACGTGTCTGATTTTGCTTGTCCGTGGATTGTTCGTTCTTTTGATTGACGGTTCGGTTCTCACTTACTTTACTTTCAGTTTAGTTTCTGTAATTATCACGAAACCTTTCTTTTTGCGTAAGTAAACTTCATTGACCATATAACAATTTATCAAGCCCAGGATGCAGTTCTGTGAATGTGATGAATATCTTTAATGGAAGCCAGCGAAGACCATGTATTCATGGACATAGGCATTATACCGCCCCACATCTACATGACATTTCAATTAATGGTCTTTTTCCATTTATGAAAATGCCACTAGGTATTCATCACATTTGTACAAAATTGTATTCCTTGCGACTTTCTAAACTTCATTCGTTTTACAAAGTATGTTTAGATTTATCTGTAACTGATTGGCATTCTCTGGAGTATAAATTAACAGGTATCGTTATGGACTTCGCCAATCACAGACTGTTCAAACCTGTAACAGCTTCTGCAAATAAACCTGAAAACTTGTCATTACTTAGAGTTCAGTTCGCTAACAAAGGCATAGATTGCCATTAATCTCTCCAACATTCTGCACAACAAAACAGTGAAATCTAACATTTCATTTACTTCAAAGACCAATCTGTTCCACTTATCTCTTATTCCTACACTAAATCTATTGCAACCACTATTTTCAATCACAAACGGGTATTGCGTGATTTCCAGATTGATGACTTTAAAGCCAAACTGCCTGATTGCACCTGCCCCTCTTCCCCATTCAACTATAGTCCTGCTGGACACGTGATAACGGGTGACCTAGATATCGTTGAAAACCAAAAATTACGAGATCTTTTTTTCAAAAGGTCCAAAATTCCGTGAAACCAAGCACATCAACTGGAAGTATAACTTCAAAATTATGATGGATGCAGTTTAGGACTATGCAAGAATGTGGGCGAAGAAAGAAAAAGATGTTGAGACATTGTCAGACTGGATCAAGTCGGTTAAGTCATTAATCATTAATCGTATCCGGCGCTTGAAAACATCTATGAAAACTAGAACGTCCAGTATAGACAAAGCTTCTAACAATATTGTGTTTGTATGTAAGAAACACTATTTAGACTGTCTTGTTAAGGAGATGGGTATTGACACTTCATCTGGCAATCCTACTTATACCCCAACTACATTATCAAGGGACGAGATAATTACAAATCACACTTCTGCGTTCTGTGTTAGCATCCTTCGGTATCAAAGTTGATGAGAATAACAGTTATCTCCCTTATATTTTCTGGGTGCCTACACTTCACAAGAATCTCTACAAACAGAGATTCATTGCAGGATCTACCAGATGCACCACTAAGCCCTA
>MJUU01030844.1:16750-41975 GCA_002080025.1 Modiolus philippinarum
CGACGGCAATGTTCCATTAGCCCCTTCTTACGGGGTCTACATTTCACAACTTGTTCGATATGCACGAGTATGTAGTGATGTTTCTGACTTCAACGACCGAAATCTTTGTCTCACTGAAAAACTTCTACATCAAGGGTTTAGATATCATTCTGTAAATTTTATTATAGATACATTGATTTATTAAGAAAATTTGGTTCTACATGCAGGGCTATTATACATCAGGGCATTTCACATCCAAACTTCTACGGAAATATCATTTACAAAGCGCATAAATTCAAAAATTGTCTTTCCAAACTTATCAATCCGTTGAACAAACTTATTCACAAAGGACATAAATACAACATTGTTGTTCAATCTTTTCTTGTGGTTTTTGTTGGCAAAAATATTGATCAACTCCTAAATGCTTTACACCAAACTAAATTTAAACAATTTTTCATATGGGCAGTATTTGGCATTGCACAATATCATGTTCTTCTTTCATAATTGACGATTATATTTAGAAGTATTTCTATTGAAGTTTCATATGTAAGAAGGCTTGATATCATAGTCAACGTAAATTATGTCCTTAGCTAGCTGTCAGTAACTGCAAGCATTTCTCCGGACAGTACCCATGTGGATTGTCTTCATGTTTTATGTACGTCATTGTAAGGGTACTCGTCTTGATAAGTTGGACTTTTTTCTAGTTTGATTTTTATTGTGATTTTTTTGTGTATTTATTTTTAGCCATTCACCACACATAGGGGGAGGGTTTGGATACAAGAAAACGAGTTTAACCCTATCGCAATTTTTTGCGCCTGTCCCAAGTCAGGAATATGTTGGTCATTGGCTGTCCTTGTCTTCTTATATAATTTAAGTTTCTTGATATTTGGGTTATTGGATGTGGTTTGTTTCCATTGATTTATTCAATTTATTTAACCTTTTTTGGGCCATTTAGGGCTTGCTATATGGTACGAGGTTCCTCACTGTGTTGAAGACTGTACGGTGACCCCTAAATTCTTTGTTTTGGTTCGTTTTCACCTGGATATAGGATGTTGTCTTCTTGACATTTACCCCATTTCCTTTCCTTTCCATATAATGGTGGTCAGTTCAGTTTAGTGGTGGAAGAACCACAGACCTTGAGAAGGTAATTGACATACCATATTATGTACAGTTGCAAGCCAAGTACAATAAAACTGAATACAACAGTGAACTTTTTCCAGAACTGGAAACCAATTGTGAAATTTTAGGGGGGATTGAACACCAAGTTAATGAAACCATATATATCTGTGCGTATTATCGTTACGATGTTTCTGACAATGACAGCCTAAATGAGTTTGAAATATCAGTTTCCAGAGTAAATGCCTAGCAATGCCACAGCTGTTCTAAACTTCCCTGACTGGGATTTGAGAGGGAAAAACAAAAAAATATAATATCATGTCACGTCATACACTAATCTGAATGATAAGTTAATTGATGGAATAAATAACAATGATCTGAACTTCCCTGACTGGGACTTGAAAAACAACGCAAATAGTCGAAGAACCAACAAGACTGGAAAATATATTCGATCTGATTTTACCAACAGACCAGACCACCAGACAACTTTATCAGGGATATCCGACCACGACATTGCCTATACAGAACTAGATTTCAGACTTGTAAATTTACCAAAAGCTAAGAATTATACCATTATTCATCTAGTCAAATTGGTTTGGAATGAAGGCTGATTTTATAAAGTCTTATGACCATTTGGAGAGCATATACCTAGACCACTCCTGCTCAGTAAACACCATATGGGAAACATTAGAATACAATATCTACCAGACAGCTCCTAAATATATCCCAGGAAAGAAAACAAATCTAGAGATAAGAAACCATGGATCACTATGGAAATAAAGAAAGTCCTGAGTTTAATATAAAGACTAAATAAAAAGAAAGAAGAAAGGAGATGACGAAACTACGGCAAAATATAAAACACTAACACACCATGTACAGAAAATACAAAGACAGGAATATTGGAATTTGCTGAGCAAAAACAGTTTAGCAACACATTTTGAACAGTTAAGAATTTTAACAAAAATGCTGAAATTCTGATCACAGATAAAAATTGTCGATATTTGCTTTATTTCAACCCTTAAAAAAATCCTTCATTTTGTAAGGTAGGATGTATAAGATATATAGATATATATTCAAATCAAATTATGGTCCGATCATAAACATGGAGTTTGGTCCAATAGGCGATTTTCATCTTTTGCAAAAAAAAGCGCAAGAACTTATTTATTGTCACCGATATATAATCACCTCTGATATAAACTAAAAACGTTTCGTTCACTTTCGTTGCATAAAAACGAAAAATCGATCATTATAACATAAATCCCCTTTTTTCAATATTTTCGTTTTTGGACCGAGTCTGCACAACATAAATGCAATATTTAGAATTTCTTAACAGACGTAATGCTAATGATAAGTCAAGCTTAAATCAAGCTCAGAAATGTAAAATTAAATCTATGAATTTGAATTTGACAACATATAATTAAACGCTTTTTATTCACATCAATTTTTGCTGAACTTTGACTTGTTGTATACATTGAAAATATCGTCACACCTTCAGAAAATGAACCACACTCAGGAATGAAGACATTCTGAACGTACATATAACCCACACAACGATGACCACATCATAACATCATTGAAAGCGGATGGTAATCTCTACATTGACGTTACTACCAAGTCCAGCATCTTACCAAGTCACTGTGGAAAAGTTGAATCCTCGAATATGATGCCAAACCAGCATAAGGAACAACCAGTTTATGAAATCATTTAACATCACCAAGAATGACATCCTAAAGCAACGGGAGTAGAATACCGAAGGAACAAAGCACAAGATAACATAAATAAGTGTCCAGAGACAAGACAAAAACGTGATTATCAGAGAAGACAGAAGACTAAAAACACTACAAATCCAAAAAATAACCATAGAACTATTGAAACAGATATTAAATCAATACAAAACACAAGGATATCCGGACAACAACTCGCCAAGAATCGTACAAGAAATAGCAATGGAAATCGCAAAATTATTCAAACTAATATACCAAAAATCTCTAGACACCAGCACTGTATCTGCAGACTGGCGCTCTATCAATGAATCACCAATATACAAAAAGGGACCAAAAGCAAAGTAGAAAACTACAGACCAATATCTCTAACAACCAATCTGCAGGAAAATCATGGAGCACATAATAGCAAGAAGCATCGTGAATTCGTTAGTTAGTTTGACACAAGCGCTGCTGTGAAACACAAGTCAACTAATTGAATTTGAAAATTATCTTTCAAAAAACTAACAAAACAACAAACAAGACAGATATTCTCTTCATGGATTTTGCTAAATCATTCGACAAAGTCGACCACAGTCTACTTATCTACAAGCTAAAAATACTATGGCATTATTAGAAAACACTTCATAGGGTCCAAACCCGGCTGTCAGATAGGAAACAACAAGTTGTAATAGATGGAATAAATGAAACGAGGGAAATGTAGATGATTGAGTCCTCAAAGGATTGTAACTCGGTCCAAGTTTATTTATATTTTATATACGCCTAATATCAACAGCTCCACTATTGTCAGACGGCAAAATAGCATATCTTACCACTTAAAACAGCAATGATACCGAAACACTGCAAAGTGACCTGGAACTAATTGGGCATTAATGGTGCATGCAGTTTCATCCAGAATAGTGTACTGTTCTCATTGTTTCTAACAAAAAGCAGTACTTGAGCCAAACTACCACCCTAATGGTCAGAAGCTAGAGGCAGTTACATCAACCAAATACTTCGTCCTGACTTTTACAGAGCATTTTACAATGAGGCCATCATTTGAAGAATATCTGAAACAGATCCATTGGCTTCCTTAACATCAATTAAAAATACCATCAATGAATATCAAAGAAAAAGCCTTCTTCACCAAAGTGAGGTAATAAGTCGAGTACGCAAGTACAATATTGGACCCTCATAAGCAAGGTAACATAACTGAAGTCAAATAGTTCAAAGGCAAGCTGCTAGATATGTCTACAATGATCATTGAAATCGCTTTATCTAGTTTCATTAGTTGTCGAAATGCGCATATGCAGAAAGTAAATTCATAGTAACTTCGGTACTTAGTAGGGATGTCAACTCGGACAAGATTTATTACTCGAGTACTCGAAAGTATTTCCGAGCGAGTACTCGAGTACTCGCTCGGAAAGAAGTTGTATGGTAATTCCGATACAAATGTACAAATAATTTGAGGAGATATAGAAAAATACTCCGTAATACTTTTTTCATNATTAGCTGGTCAATAGACCACATAATAAAATAATTTTTTATCTGACAAGTGAACATAATTATCTGACAAGTCAACATAAATATCTGACATGTTGACATAAATATCTGACAAGTCTACTTAATTATCTGACAAGTAGGGGGCAGAACTATGCCACCATATGACAACATATAATTAAACGCTTTTTATTCACATCAATTTTTGCTGAACTTTGACTTGTTGTATACATTGAAAATATCGTCACACCTTCAGAAAATGAACCACACTCAGGAATGAAGACATTCTGAACGTACATAAAACCCACACAACGATGACCACATCATAACATCATTGAAAGCGGATGGTAATCTCTACATTGACGTTACTACCAAGTCCAGCATCTTATAACCAAGAATCCCGCAACAGTTCACATTTGACAATCAGACTGAAATAGTACTAAACAGGATATTTCGGAAGTGGTATTATTTAATCGCAAACGTGATGAAATGCATTTTACATACTTATCACATATATGGACAATCTGAAGAGATAAAAATACGTATATTCTAGATATAGAAAGCCGAGTATTCGAGTACCAGTTTGACTAATCGATACTCGGTACTTCCGAGCGATACTCGAGTACTCGAGTACTCGTTGACATCCCTAGTATTTAGTTATTTATCTAATGAGAGGTAACTACTTGAAACACTTGTACAGCATAACGAAATTTACTGCTTTTTATGTAACTTCGGTATTTTTTTGTATTTTGAACCATGGGGCCGATGCCACTGCTGGTGGACCAGAGGTCCCCGAAGGTATTCACCAGCCCAATGGTCAGATATGTATGACATGAGAATTTTACCCTGCGTGTTATAGAAATTTACTGGTTTTATCAAAATTCTAACCACTTAAAGATACTGAGGCTTCATTCCGTGTATGGCACTCGGTAAATATCCTGGGTATTGGATTTTGCTTCCTGTTTAGATATTTTTGGAAATGAGTACTTCTTTTCTGACTACTTTTGGATTATGGCTTTCCATATTATTTGATTTTAATGCTGCTGATGAGAGGTAACTCATTGAAACATGTATACTTGTACAGCATAACGAAATTTACTGCTTTTTATGCAACTTCGGTATTTTTGTACTTTTATAATATCTTAGATACACTAAATTGGAGATTACAAGAAGACAGAATTAAAGATGCTAGGCTTATTTTGCCTCACAAAATCGACAAAGAGATTGTTGCTGTAAATAAGATTGCTTCCACAACATCGCAAGTTGAGAACAGCTCATAGCATGGCATTCCAAATAGAATGAGTCAGAATCGATGCCAGGAAAAAAANTTCTTCAAAGTCCTTCTACACCCAAAAGATCGACCCACCAAGGAATTCGACTGCGAAGTCTCACGACAGTCAGCGGATACCAGGGAAGATCAACTGTCCGAAATTACATTGCATTGGAGTGGGCGTCCCTCCAGGTTTAAAATGCCGTGAGAGACCTATACAGGTATTCAAGGCGATAAACCACCATACTACTACTACTTTTATAATATCTTAGATACACTAAATTGGAGATTACAAGAAGACAGAATTAAAGACGCTAGGCTTATTTTGCCTCACAAAATCGACAAAGAGATTGTTGCTGTAAATAAGATTGCTTCCACAACATCGCAAGTTGAGAACAGCTCATAGCATGGCATTCCAAATAGAATGAGTCAGAATCGATGCCAGGAAAAAAAATGTCATTTTCACAAACTGTACGATACATGACTGGAATGAACTATCACATGACATTGTGTAAATGGACACGATAGATGCCTTTTAAGCCAGGACCGTGTCCCTTTGAGCTGGCAGTCTCACTTGTACGTAGTTTAACTGTTTTTTGTTGTTGTTTTTTTTTACTTTTTTACAATCGGAACTGAATATCAATTGGTATTGCATTACTTGTAACCTTTCAAATTTAAGTACCATTCTCCGTGATTATAACAACATTGAAACATCACTGAGATATATCATTCCATACCGCGACACTCTCGGGACGCTAGACGATGTGCGAGACCAATTCGCTCATCAACATCAACAAGAAATCATGTACCAGCCACTTAAAGTATTCAACATCGACCTCTAATCAATCAAATCAAAGATCTGTCGCCTCTTAAACGACATTTACCATAAAGCTAGACGTAGTATTCGGAACTGAGTTCTAGTTAGATAAAGTTATGAAATAGCTATATTATATAAATCAAAGACCAAATAATAAAACAGAAGTAAATGCACTTAACAATACCTAAAACAACAGTAAAATTGTTTCAGAACTGGAAACCAATACAGACCAGTATCGATAGCATCAATCTGCTGTAAAAATCATGTGACCGTGACATAATATTAAGTAACATCACGAATTGGGAGAGGAAAACAACATCTTTTATAGCCTCCTTAAGTACAAGCTTAAACGTTGAGGCATAGAGAGCAAAATAATACAGAGTATCCAAACTCGCAATCAGACCGAAAACAACAACTCATTATACATGAAAATGGGTGTAATAACAAAATTAACGAACAGAATTGTCAAGAGCCGAAGTCCTGTGGACAAAAAGACAAATCAGGTGGGAACCACCGGAAAAATTGTCAACCGTAATGGTCCTGACTTGGTACAGGCATTTCAAAAGAAATGGTTGCTTAAACCGGTTTTATGCTAGCAAAACCTCCCCTTCCATTGTGGTAGTGCCCGGTAGCAATTCAACACAGTTGCTTTTGAAAGTTAATTACCACCCCAGTATTAACAAGAAAAAAATTTTGAATCAGTATTCGGATGAAACTTCAAATTATTCTACATGGGACTGATATTTATTACAGAACTTTTTTCATGATCGTACGAGACGGAATGCTGATTAAAAAGGCTGTCACGGAGAAAACTATATCTAATGAGAAAGTCTGTATAATGTGTGCTAGCTCTTGAGTACTCCGAAAGCAGGAGAATCTGGAATATCACTGTCCATGTTAAGAAATTGATAATTTGAAATAAAATCGTCTCTTTTGTCGTGAATTTTAAAATAAGGATTTATAACCTAATGCAATGATATTTTTTTAATTGGCAAAGGCTTTTTGAATGATACTTTTGATTTGTGATTTTAGTTTAACATGAGGGAGTGTGGTCTAGTAGGGTGCCCAAGGTCCAACAAGACACTTGGTTTTCGAGTTTGGGTTAACGGTCTCACACACTGCTAATTTTTGTTTTAAATGATAGAACAACTATTTAATTTCAAATTTTTAGTTGTCGTAGAAAGTTCCTGTGGTCACGATTTCTCTAATTTCTCCTTTTTAACCCTAAAACAGTGCTTGGGATATGGTATCTTTAAAGTTATAGAAAATAGTAGTACTCTCTTATATGCTAACAAAAAGCTATTTGCGGTAAAGTACAGATATAAAATATTTGTATGGATCATAGAATGCAATTTACTTTTTACTGGTTTTTGTAAGTTATCGGTATTAATGTCGGGGTATTTGAGTCTAAATTAACGACATTTTCATGAAATGCGAAATTTCTGAAATATTCCAACTCTAACTAAAGTACATATACGAATTGCAACTATGCTCAAAAAACCATGGATGTAATGTCCACCACTAAAGAGAAATCAACAAATAAAAAGCCAAAATTTGCGTAAAACTTTCAAATTTTAGTCGATATGAAGACCATGCCATTTGGTCATGTTCTTTTGAGTGTACAACGAGAGATAACTCTAATCATTTCTTGTCAAGCCCAAGCATAGTAAAATAGCGGGAATCTAGTGACAATTTTACATTGCTTATGTTTTGATTTTCCAAGCACATGTAATTGTTTTCACGTTCAAAATCACTTTTCCATATCATTTCAGATAATATAATCAAGTTTAGTTTCAGTGGAAACGATCTTACTAAGGTTTATGTCAGTGTGTGTTTTTTGGGGGAAATTGACTTATTTATACCATTAAAAAATGTACAATTTATTTTGCCTAAACTTAGTAGTGGTTAGTTTTAAAATTAAATTCAAGCTTTACTTTAAAGAATAATTGTATAAAGTCAGAAATGCAGTTTTTATATCCAAACAGGACTATATATATATATATATATATATGGTCCTTGATCCGAAAGAACCCCTCATATCACAGAGTTGCAAATATTCAAAATGATGGGCCTTTAAAACAAAATGCCAACTTTGAACTTGTTGAATAAAGACAACAGAAAAATCATTATAACTAGACATTGTGTCTATAAGATGCCCCACCATCAAATTTATCGCAATAGAGAATTTAAGAAATTTATTTGATTAAACACCTAGTTGTCAATAAATGTACCTAATGCAAAAATTTAACAGTCATTCATGTGTAAAATGTAGGTCAAAGTCAAAGAATTGTCTAAGAATAGGTAGTTCTCACAAAGATGAGTCACTTCATGAAACATCATAGTGATATGTTGTGTAGTTGTTTAGAAACACACTTTAAAATGCAAAATGCAAAAAGTTACTCAAGCATAAAATGTAGGTCAAAGACTCTTAATTGCCCTAGATTTGGATAGCATCTATCAAGGTGATTTATTTGATGCAACACCATTGTGATAGCATGTTTAGTTGTTGAGAAATAGACCTAAATGCAGTTTTTAACAAAAGTCAATCAAACATAAAAAATAGGTCAAAGCCACTTAATTCTTGATGATTTGGGTAGTACTCATCAAGGTGATTAATTTGATGAGACATCCTTGTGATATGATGGGTAGTTGATGAGAAATGGACCTAAACGCAACATTTAACAAAAGTCAATCAAGCGTAAAATATAGGTCAAAGCCACTTAATTCTTGATGATTTGGGTAGTACTCATCAAGGTGATTAATTTGATGACACATCCTTGTGATATGATGGGTAGTTGATGAGAAATGGACCTAAACGCAAAATTTAACAAAAGTCATTCAACCGTAAAATGTAGGTCATAGATCCCTAATTGCTCGTGAATCTGGTATTACTAATCAAGGTGCATGTACTGATGTAATATTATTAAAATATTATAAGAGGTTACTGAAATATGGACCTAAACGCAAAACTTAACATCGGGACATACGGACGGACAAGGGTAAATCTATATGACCCTTCCACTAAGTGGCAGGGCATAAAAAGTAAAACTATAGAACTACCCCAATAAAATTTACAATAATATTGAAATTTCGTTGCAGTTTTATCTGTGAAATGAAGCTCACTTTAAAGTGCATCAAAATTTTCTAAATTTTAGGAGCTGAGCTTTGACCCCATCTAAAATAAAATGTGACCACAGCCAATAACTACGACATCATCATTTCGATGCGCCATGGTATCCTCTTTCCAAGCAGGTATAAAACAGGTGTGTATTATTTCGTTAACCAAAAATCGGAAAAATTGTCTCATGGGCACCCTACTAGTATACAGAGTGGAAAAATCAAATGTTTTGAGAGATGATTGATGTGCCACATGTAGTATCTAAGATATGAAGCTTAACGCAAACTTTAACCAGAGTCATTGAAGCATAAAGTGTAGGTCAGGGTGACCAAATTATCATCTGAAGCAGCATCATTCTACAAGACGCATCAACTGAAAAAAGATGATTGATGTGCCACATGTAGTTTCTAAGATATGCATCCCCTTGGGCAAGGGGATGAAAAGGGCCATTACTCTGGAAAGGAAGGTCAGAACACACTGACATCATATATATGCATAATTACCCCATGTCATTTAAGATCCTGTGAGGTTTGGTTGCAATTGAACCAAAGATGTAAGAAAAGTAGCATCCACAAATTTTGTGATGGATACAGAAAGTACAATAGATCACCAAGACAAAAAAAATAGTTTCCCACTAAAAAGAGAGGATGAAACATATTTATGAGCTATCAAAAGTCATTCAGCATGTATAACAAGAGAAGGAAACAGTTGAAAATGGGTGAAAATTCCCTCAATCTCTTGTTAGTGTTAGCCATTTACAAAGTTGTACTTTTCAAGATCTAGGCTGTTATAAAAACGGCAACCTGGGTCACCCATGTATGAAACGTAGGCCAAGGTGAAATTATTTTCATCTGCAGTTCTTTGACTGTGCAAGATGCATCTACTGACAAAATACTATTTCTCCAAGAGATGTTTGTTATCTGGACTCTTACATAAACTTTCCTAAGTCCCTATGCATGAAATGTAGGTCAAGCGGACCTAATTCATGTATTAAGCTTCCTGACTACCCAAGATGCATTACAGTCATTCTGTTATTCCTCTATGAGTTATAGTATATGAAATCTTAACTCTTACAAAAACTTTAAACCTGAGTCATTCATGCCTTAAATGTAGGTCAAGGCGACTTATTTGTTATCAATACAAGGTAAACCTGCAGATAAAATTGTATTCCTCTAAGAGTTGTAGTATCAAAAAGATGGACGTTAACAAAAACTAAAACCTGAGTCACTTATGAATGAAATTGGTCAAATCCATCTACTTTATATATCAATCTCATCGGCAATGCAAGATACATCCATGCAAAATAACTTATAGATTTATCACTTATTATTAAAAAAATTATATGGATTTTTAACTATGTGACAGGACAAAGGGATGAACAGACTAACAGACTCACTGACAAACAGACAAACAGATCAAAGGCTATATCCCCTCCCCATCTCAGTTGGGCAAGGAGATAATAAGCATTCATGGATAGGTCTTCAAAGTTTCATCCAAATTTGTTTAGCAGTTTCAAAGGATTTGTGCTGGCAACTTTTGAAGTTGCATAGATCCTGTAATTTTCATCATATGACCTGGGAATTGACAATAAAAAAGCAATTCAGAAATGATCCCTACCAAAATATGACTTTTGAGGATTGGGACCTTCAAATTTTTGTTTAAAACGTCACGTAATTCGTGTACAGAATGCATTTTTGTATCCGGTAATTACCAAATTTAACAAGATTTAAGACCCTATTGCAGTAATTTTGGAAAATTTCTGACTTCAAAAGTGGCATAATTCCAAGAAAAACTGAACCAGCACATTATTTTCCACATTATCTTTTTAAAAACTAGGTGAAGATTTAAGAAGCTGATAGAAGGACTTAGTAGCAAATAGAAAATTAAAACACTATACTTTTGTAACTACATGTATGAAAAAGAAAGGAAATGGGGTAAATGTAAAGGAGACAACATGCCATATCCAGGTTAAAACAACCCAAAACAAAGCATCTAGGAGTCACCATACGGTCTTGCACACAATGAGGAACCTCACACCATATAGCAAGCCCTAAACGGTCCCAAAAAGTAAAAAAAATGAATAAATCAATGGAAACAAACCACAACCAATAACAGGTACAAATATCAAGAAACTAAAATTTTATACAAAGACAAGGAAAAGCCAATGACCAACATATTCTGACTCGGGACAGGCACATAAGATTGCGATGGGGTTAAACCCGTTTTCTTGGATCCAAACCCTCCCCTATGTGTGCAAATGGCTAAAAAATATATTCATGTATTTGCTGTATTAAATATAAATATTGATCTTTATAAATATGCATACATACACAAAACACATGAACAAAACAAGACTAATATTTATCACATAGCATACATTATTATTCCAGGTGTATTTTGAAGCTTTAAATATTTCATATAGACATAAATGTTTTATCTCCTTCTTGTACCATGTGTCTAGCTAGAATGTTTTCTACTGAATCCACATTTTGTGTTTCAAAAATATTTCCAGCAGGTTTTAACACACATTTAGTAGCTACAACAGAAGTCCTTGGTGTAGACATAAATTGTCCCTGTTCTGAAGTTTTTGGTAATGACAACCGATTTTCATTATTGTGGCTGACTCCAAAAAGGAGATTAAAATCATCATTTTTTTTTTCTTGGAGCTCATTAGATCCAGATTTTACGTCCTGGTTCACAGTTTTGATATTCCCCTTTGTTGCTTGTGGATCAAATTTATGTACATTTTTGATATGTTTACCAAGGTTACATTTTAATTTACAACTGTAGTCACAAAGATGGCAAGCAAAGGGTCTGGCATCCTGTAAAAAATATTTCAATAATATTAAAATTATGAATGCATTAAAATAAATAAAACACAGTAAATTATTTCTAATATTTTAAGTAAGCAAACAGCATATGTCTTTTTCTCATGTGAAAGTTAGTGACCTTTGACCTATATACAAGTGACCTCTGTCTTATATAACTTATACTTTCCCCAATCATATCTTTTCTTAGAGAAAAAGATAACACCACTTTATCTAGACCTGTCAAGGGGGTTTGAGTTCTAAGAGTGAGACAGAGGACGTCTTTGGCAATTACCACAAGATTTTTTTCAGAGACTCAAAGTGGTGCATTCTGAGAGCATTTGAATGGTCAATACTGCAAGGATTTTGAAACCAATTTCTTCATTAAAAAGAGAAAATGTAAAATTTGCTGTGACGGCCATTGAAAAAAATTGTTTTACTTCAGAATCTTTAGTCTAAAATGAACCAGTAGTATGAAAGAATGTCCAGAACAACTCTTAATTTCTTGATTTCTTATAGTGAAAAGGTTGTTTTTCTATTTAAAATCTATTTTTCTTGAAAATTCAAAAAGCCTGATATTGAAAGGGGTGAGTGTGAGAGTGTGATGTAGTGTTGGAAAGCGTGAAGCTCACGCCGAAAGCGTAAAACTTGACAGGTCTGCTTTATCAGATGATTACAATATTTTTTCCACTCTTGATAGTTAAATTCAAAAAATTTACATGCTTGGCAAGCCTCGCAATTGCAATTAAAATTTGAAAATTTAACTATCTCTAGTGGATGAAATATGGTGATAAATAGGAACTTGGTGTGTAATCTTTATGTAAATTTCATGAATATGTAATATATATGAAAATATGAAATAATGTTATATAAAAATATTAATTTGTATTCTTCTTGACCATGACAATCATATGTCATACAGAGAAAGCACTTAGTTTAAAGACAGAGGAACCTTCCATAAAAGCAATTTTAGAAAACCTGAGGTATATTTTAGCTCCACATCCATAGAAATAATTCAAATTGCCCTCTGTAGTTAAATGTACCTTTTAATGGTATATCACTTAGTGTAACTAGACAAGAAATAAAGGATTTCCATGATTTAGTTTTACCACTGGGTAAAATATATACAATTGGATGGATCTGAAAGCAAATTGATCGTTTGTTGATGTTATAAAATATATATTCTAACATGACGTCCTTTAATGGCCTTTTGCCCATAACCATGGCAAAATCCGCATATTCTCGTGGGTATTGTCATGACAATCTACGGTACTTTTGAAGACATCATAGACAGTTTGACGACAGTTTTTGCAGCGTCATAGAACAAAACGCCTTACTTTACAGGGTAAAATGCCCATATCAATTATGAATACAAAGACGAATTCATCTTTTCTGTACCCTGTAAGTGTCATATTAGAATGGAAGTAATTCACAGGAGCCTGAATATATGTTGATTTTAGCAAGGGTTTGCCCTTTATACCTATATTTTACCCCTCATAAGCTCTGGGTAAAATATTTGCCGTAAAGAGCCAACCCCTGGTAGAATCACCATATATTCACACTCCCGTGAATAATTTCTTAAATACAAAACATAACTAGAGGCTCAGAGACTGAGCCTATATCGCTCACCTGACAAAACGTTTCTATGCCATGCATGACCAAAAATATGTTTATTACCAATGGGATCTAATATTTAGCTATGTTCTTCATTAGCACCTGTGTTTTTGTCTGATCCTATTGAAATGAGTAATTTTTGCAAAGGCCCTTCTATACATTTAGTTAAATTTGCTTGAATAGTTTCAGAGAAGATGATGAAAAGGATGGCTTTCTCATGCTGGGCTCCAATGTTAAACTATGTTCTGCAGTGTACGCCATGTTTTTTGCGGGATCGAAATGAAATGAGTAATTTTTGTGAAGTACCTGCCGTACATCATTCCTCTAAAGTATGGTTGAATTTGTTTCAGTGGTTTCAGAGGAGAAGATAAAAATGTGATTTTCTCATAGAGTCCAATGTTAAACTATGTTCCGTGCTGGCGGCCATGTTTTCTATTAGATTGTAATGAAATGAGCAATCTTTTTTGTTTAGGACTTTCCATACATAATTCCTGTAAAGTTTAGTTTAATTTGCTTCAGTGGTTTCAGGGGAGAACATGAAAATGTGATTTTTCCCATAAGGTCCAATGTTAAGGTGTCTGCAGGGTATTATTTTTCTATTATAGAATTTTGTGAAATTTTCTGTGTAGAAACATAATTTTATTATTGTTCAAAATATAAAATTAAATCTGGAGGTCACAATGCAAATAGGGCAAAAACTAATATTGAAAATTTAAAGATTGTACAAAGAAATGATAGGGAAAATGATTATATGAGAGGATAGCTTAAGAATCCTATTATAGATTTTGTTCATACTCTGCAAGTGATTTGAAATCATTATATAGTTTACATTAAAAAAATAAAAATTAGGGGTCACCATTTAAATAAGAGAGATAATTGCAAAATGTTAATTTCTCTAGTGATATCTTTGTGAAATTCTTTTATCGGATTATCTCCTTTGCATAATTTCTGTGTTCTGAAAATAAATAAGTGATAAGGATTAAAAATTTTAAATACTTTGGAACTTTCTTTGCATTTTAGATATTTTTTTTGTTAAATTTCTAAATGTATGAAACCTAAATGAACAAGTATTAAACAAAAATGGCAGAATAATACCACTGAGACACCTTAAACCAAGTTCAGCACTGGCGGTCATGTTTTTTATCAGATCGGCATTAAATGAGCAATCTTTGTAAAGGAGCTTTAGCACATCATTCCTGTAAAGTTTGGTTGAATTTGCTTCAGAGGTTTCAGAGAAGAAGAGGAAAATGTTATTTTTCACATAGGGTCCAATGTTAATCCTAAGATCCGCACTGGCGGCCATGTTTTTATCAGATCTGGCCACTGTTTTTATCAGATCATGTTTTTATAAGATCTGCACTGGCCACCATGTTTTTATAGGATCAGAACAAAATGAGTAATCTTTGTAAAGGACCTTTAGTACATCATTCCTGTAAAGTTTGGTTGAACATGCTTCAGTGGTTTCAGAGGAGTTGATGAAAATGTGATTTTTCCCATAGGGTCCAATGCTTAACCTAAGATCCGCACTGGCGGCCATGTTTTTATCAGATAGGAACGAAATGAGCAATCTTTGTAAAGAACCTTTAGTACATCATTCCTGTAAAGTTTGATTGAATTTGCTTCAGTGGTTTCAGAGCAGGAGATGAAAATGTGATTGTTCCCATAGGGTCCAATGTTTAACCTAAGTTCCACACTGGCGGCCATTTTTTTTACAGATCGGAACAAAATGAGCAATCTTTGTAAAGAACCTTCATTACATCGTTCCTATAAAGTTTGGTTGAATTTGCTTCAGTGGTTTCAGAGGAGAAGATAAAAATGTGAAAAGTTAACGGATGACGGATGGACAACGGACGCCAAGTGATGGCAATAGCTCACACTGACCCTTCGGGTCAGGTGAGCTTAAAAAGTGTAAGATATATAAATAACAGGTCAATTATTTTTTGAATATAACATAGCAAAAAGACATACCGAATGAGAAGAATTGAGGTGATGAGACAGAGCACTTTTACTGTAGGTGGCATAATCACAATGTGGACACTTCACATTCTTGGCTGTAACAAATGAAAATAAGATGTGTAAGTCTCATCATTTACTTTGAATAAGAGCCTGTGTAGATTTATCCAACTGCATTTTTGAAAATCTGATAGTTCAGAATTCATTCTTCCCACTCTTCTTCCCCCTAATTTTTAGGCTACAAAACTTGCTTTAAAAGAAAACTGCTTAAAACAGAAATGATGATCACTTTTGTAACATATGAAACTAGAGCTGTCGCCAAATGGCCAAATGGTATACCCCCTGCTAATTTAACCCTGAATCAATATGGCAAGTGTAAATTTATGTGTGTGTGGACCCAATACAGTTGTGGACGCAGTACAAATGTGGACGCAATGCAAGTATGGACAATATACCTCCCCTCTTTTTTCTGAAAATATTACAGACGAATTATCTACCCTTCAAAATTTTGGCTAGCAACCATATTATTTCATGCACATCTTCAGCTGGTTTACTAAACCTGTGCAACATTTAGTCAAAATCCAAGCAGTGGTTTAGGAGAACATGTGCTGACAAGGATCACCCCTCCCCCTTTACACAGAAAATATTCAAAGAAAAATTATCTCCCCTTCAAAATTTCAGAAAGCAACCATATAACTTCATGCACAACTTCAGGTGGTGTACTACAACTGTGTAACATTTCATCAAAATCCAAGCATCTGTTTAAGAGTACATGCGCTGACAAGGTTCATCTTACCCCATCTTCCAGAAAATATTCAAAGACGAATTATCTCCCCTTCCAAATTTTGAGCACCAGCTATATAACTTTTATGCACATCTTCAGATGGTGAACTACAACTGTGTAACATTTCATCATAATCCTAGCAGGCGTTTAGGAGAACATGTGCTGATAAAGTTTGCCTCCCCTCTTTTTCCAGAAAATATTCAAAGAGGAATTATATCCCCTTTAAAATTTCAGGCAGCAACCATATTACTTCATGCACATCTTCAGATGGTGTACTACAACTGTGTAACATTTCATCATAATCCAAGCAGGCGTTTAGGAGAACATGTGCTGATAAGGTTCGCCTCCCCTCTTTTTCCAGAAAATATTCAAAGAGGAATTATATCCCCTTTAAAATTTCAGGCAGCAACCATATTACTTCATGCACATCTGCAGATGGTGTACTACAACTGTGTACATTTCATCAAAATCCAAGCAGACATTTAGGAGAACATGCGCTGACAAGGTACATGGACGGACAGGGTGATTCCTATATACCCCCAAACATTGTTTGCGGGGGTATAACAATAATACTCAAAACAAACTTACAATCATGAGTAGTGACTCTGTGCATTCTTAATGACCTCTGAGATTTGAAACTTTTTGGACAGAATGTACACTTGTAATTAGCTGTTTCTGAAAAAAAATACAAAATAGATGTACAGTAATGATATACATATTTTTCTCCTTAGAGTATTTTGCTATTTATAGTAACGATCCAATGATTGGGCAATGGAAGATGGCAATCCCCAAAGTTTGTGAAGCCTTTTATGGATAGTTACATACAGATGGAAAATCAGTCGCCCAGACAAGGATTACAAAAAGGATAAAACCTCTACAACAAAACTTACTGTAAAGATATAGTACAGAAATACTGCAAAAAGAAGTACTAAATTATATTCAATCCATATATCATATAACCAATACTACAGTTCTTGGATTTTGAAATGAATTCAATGAAAAAAAAAGAAAAAAAATACCAATAATTTGTAAATGTTTAGCGGAACCTAGTGTCTCGCCTGCTCACTCCACTGTCATTATAATTTGGCTATAATCACTAAGATGTGGTTGCAAAGTAGAATTCCAAGGAATACTGGTTTTTGAGTTTATCAGGAAATTTATCAAAATTAAATAATGTATTTCTATAGATATTTAACCCATAAAAGTATTTCCTTTGACAAAAATTCCTCCATAAAGCATGGTTGCTAACAAGAATTCACCAAATTGCTTGTCTTTGAGAGCTTCAGGAAATTTACCAAAGCTGGAACCACATTTTTTATTCTTAGTTTTCAGAATTATGTTTCATGTGAAATAATGGCTAGAATATTTGATTGCATGCAAAAATTTCAAAAATTGTTAGTCTTGGACATTTTCGGGAAATTTACCAAGGTTGGATTGCGCATCTATAGACTATATGCAATAATACTAGATTAAAATTAAATTCCTTTATCCCAATTTTGTTTGATATATGAACTAGAGTGAAAATTTAGCCAAATTCATTGATGTGGAAAATATAGGTCAAGGTGACATAATTCTGTTATGGGTGCTGGTTACTACTAAAGATGTAACCACTTACCAATCATCATGTGTCTATGATATGTAGGGGCTGAGATATGGGAAAACCAAAAAAATTGATGGAAAAAAACTAAGTCCAACATATGGCAAAATACGGAAAAATTGGAATTTTTTTTCTAAAATAAACTAGGGATTCAATGATGAAGTTGCATTGAATAATGTGTCAAAATTTCATTGATATTGAGCAAGATTTTAGATAGTTATTGAAGTCCAAAAAAAATTTAACATTTGGGTTAACCAAAAGATCAGGATGACACCAACAACAACATCAGAATCTATGGTGGCTATGTCTCGCCTTTGTGACATTCCTTGCAGGCGAGACAACAAGGCATGAAGACGAAAATTTAAAGGACTTATTAAAACATTAATCTTGACAAAAAACATTCAAAAACCTGATGTATATATTTATAATCCACAAATCATACATAAAATCATTTAAAAATATTTTTATTCCGTTTCTATCAACTTTTAATTTTAACAGAAATATCAACAGTCTTAGCCATTAAAATAATGTATGTTTGCTAGAAGATATGATGAAATACCAGGGAATGCTTTGGTATTATCACAAAACATAGAAAGCAGCCACAGCCTGCTAAGCTCACCTCGTGGAGCCGCATTGTCACACGTTGCACGTGTCAGTAAACAGGAATGGACTATAATCATTCTTTTTAACAGATTCAGTCATGCATAAATTGTAGTTTATAGTCTGCATCCGAAGCATGCATTGTTGTTGTCATCCCAAATTGCATCATACATACCAATATGGTTGCTAAGGGACATGTCTGTAAGCGGGAATGAACTTTAACCATTCTATCTAACAAATTCGCTCATGCATAAAATGTAGGTCAGAGACAGTATCTGAAGCATGCATTGTTGTTGTCATCCCAAAATGCATCATGCATACCAGTATGGTTGATGTGGGCCATGTCAGTAATTGGGAATGGACTTTAACCATTCTTCCTAACCAAGTCACTCATGCATAAAACGTAGGTCAGAGGCAGCATCCAAAGCATGCATTGTTGTTGTCATCCCAAAGTGCATCATAGATACCAATATGGTTGATGTGGGCCATGTCAGTAAGTGGGAATGGACTTTAACCATTCTACTTAACCAGGTTGCTCATGCGTAAAATGTACAGTCAAGGGTATAACCTATTCAAGTTATCAAATGAAGTACTTTTGTGTAACTGCATTGAGTGATAATGTATTTTCAGCAATAACTTATTTAAGTTAGCAAATGTTGATTTCTTGAAAATGTCCAACTTGGATTACAAATTTCTTTATGATAAAGATTTTTCTCAAACAAACCATAGTTTTTCCCATATGGTTTGGAATCTTAACTGTGTAATTACCTATCAATTATAAATGCGCAAAGAGAGGAAATACATGCGCCAACCCCCTTAAAGATTGGACCCTTGGGAAATTAAATCTCAGTTATCTCTTAAATGGTTCATCAAAATCAATTAGACAGGCCATCATTAGATTGAGGTCAATTTGAACTACTTAATACATGTGTAATAATAGACTTAACTGTGACCAATAAGTAAGAATTTCAACAAAACTGAATATAATGTAAAAAAGACTTCAATAACTGAATGAAGTTATCAACAGAGTAATGTCCCTTGATGAACAAAACAGTAACTCATATAGGTTATTGCTTCATAACTAGTATAAGTTATTTAAAAAAAGTCAGTAGTTCAAAGTAACTTATTTCAGTGATTTTGGTGATAACTTATTTAAGTTGCACCCCTGACTGATGTAGGTCAGAGACAGCATCCGAAGCATGCATTGTTGTTGTAATCCCAAAATGCATCATAGATACCAATATGGTTGATGTGGGCCATGTAAGTAAGCAGGAATGGACTTTAACCATTCTACCTAACCAAGTCGCTCATGCGTAAAATGTAGGTCAGAGACAGCATCCGAAGCATGCATTTCAGTCGTCATCCCAAAGTGCATCAGGCATACCAATATAGTTGATGTGGGGCATGTCAGTAAGCAGGAATGGACCTTAACCATTCTTCCTAACCGGACGCGGACGCCGACGCGGATGCTAGGGGTATCACATAAGCCCCCCTCACTTCGTGAGGTGAGCTAAAAATTAAAGAGGTCTGATTGCAAATGTTCACTCATGATTGCCATTTTATCAGTATACATATTTCAAATTATTATAAAAAATTATGATGTGAAATTAAGGTAGTATTATTGACATTTATTATATAGATTGCGATGAAAGATTGAAATTTCTCAGTGAAAGAAAAGTGATAATTAACTGTGAAATTATTTTCCATAATTTCACTCTAGGAAGTGACGTCACAATAGACGTTGTCAACGTTGTTGTTAAGTAAACGTCGCAGCGGATTAACATAGAAAACGTAGATCATACAATGAATCTTAAATTAAACCGCTATATTTTATGTGAAAAGGTCTATATAATAAAAACAATAACTAATCCGGGATTCTGATTATCGAAAATATTCAACTCATGATCGAAAAACGCTGTAATTCACTCATGCGCTGCGCGCATTCGTGAATTACTGCGTTATTCGATCATTCGTTGAATATTTTGCGATAATCAGAATCTCGGATTAGTTATAGTATAATTAACAGCAGTATAACAATATTTATTCTTTTAGATTTTGTATATACATAGCAATTTTCTTATGTTTGGTCCATTTTATATTATTTCACATTTGATACATATATTTCTCCTTTGAAGCAGTGGAACCCACAAAAGTAATACAAATGTATAGGCAATCTTAGGAAAGTGTCTCTAAGTGCTGATCAAAGTATCTTTCCAAAACAAAAGAATTTCAATATAGCTGCATTGAGTTGACAGTTCCATCTAAAAATTTACTGTAAAAAAAAATGTTAAAAGAAAGTTTAACTTATTTATAAAAAAAAAGGTGATATAACATGCAATTCCACTATCTTCACACCTGGGACAGGGTATGTTCCCTGTTTAGTCTGGTTCCTTGTATGGCTAAAAATACACAAGTTTAAAATATGTCTATGATATCCTTAAATTGCATCAGTACATTATTTGAATACCCGAGGGCGTCAATCTTGATTTTACTGTCCGAAAATTTTTAAATACACAAGTTTTTATGTTTTCTCATATAATGCCCAAAAATTACCTGAATGAGACTGTTCTTTATGTGTCTTGAGATAAGTACTACTGAAGCAGTAAAACTCACACTGATCACACCTATGTCTGTAAATAGAACAAAATATAAGTACTACTGAAGCAATAAAACTCACACTGGTCACACCTATGTCTGTAAATAGAAAGAAATGTGTTAGATTATTTTTTGCTTTGTATGAAGGAGTAAATGGACTAACAGATTTGTTATCTTTCACATCAAAAAACAATTCCCAGCTATCGATAAATCACAAAAACATCAATAAAAATATCAAAATCACAAAAACGTCAATAGAAAATATCAATGTCAATTACTAGTATAAGGGTGTAAAAAAAGTCTGATTGTACAGAGATTTCTCATTCAAGACTTACAAAATTTGTGGTATAATCAATATTCTTTGTAAAATTTCAATAGCAGCATCGTAACTATATTGTATACTGATAATGGGCTGTAGAATTTTTTTCATTTCCATGGGCATAACACCTAGTAAAAGGAGTTTTGGAAATAATTCCTGGAGAAATGTCCTGAACATTCTCTACTTATGGATCAGCCCTTATGTTATGTTCCATTCCAAAAGAATTTATTTTTTACAGCTATAATTTGTTTTCCCTATTAGATTAAAAATTAATAAGGTTGAAAACTCATATAATCAAACTTTACTGTCAATGTATTTCATTGGTCGAGCGAAAAGTAATAGCACATCACGTATGATGCGTTATCACTTATTTGATATTTGTATTGGACCACTGTGAGATATCCTTGGCCCTGATTAACGTTGCCTAGTAACAGGAATGTTAATAGCAGCTCTGCACTAAATATTACTGTATCTATATATGAAAATCATAAGAGAAATAGTTTTAACAACTCAAAAAATTGTATATCGCTGGATATCAACTCTCGTTTTGTAATTTCAAATATAATAAACTCACCAAAGGCGCATTTAATATACATGTATTTTGAAATTACATAACTCTAGTTGATATCCAGCGATATACAATTTTTTCTCCTTATGAAAACTATAATTGTAGATGTCAGTTAAGCATAATAATCTGTTATGGAAATATACTATTTGTAACCAATATTTCAATCTTTTTTAATACAAAAATCTTTGGCTTCCACTTTCCTACTGATGTACTGCAATTATGGTCTCAACCAAACTGGAAGCAAATTGACCCTATTTGGAAAATCTAAGAATGTCATGTCATAATAAAGTTTTCCCCAGAAAAGAATAATGCAGAAAATTTTTAAAATATGATTGAAGAATGGCAATATTTGACAAATTTGAATTTTGAAATGACATAAGTGGCTAAAATTCAAATGAAGACTAAAGGTAATCCTGCAAATATTGGGTGTATTTCTTATAATTTTATGGTATATTATACTCCATTTTGTTGTACTACATGACATGACATTATTAGACTTTTCAAATAGGACAGTTTGTTCAGATCAATTATGTTAGGGATTGGTTGAGATCATCAAGATGCCCAGGCATGAATACTGCAGTGGGGTGTCAGAAGCCAAAGATGTTGTGCCATTTCATAAAGCCTGTTTCATCTGTACACCTCTGTATACCAAACAATAGGTATAACAAGGTGTAAAAATTAGGCCATAGGTGTATTTTTATAAATACATATACTGTCAGACCATACGCATATGGTCGAACTGTAAAAGTACAGTCAAGGTTGTAAAATGCCATACTTAATGATATAATGTAATCAAACACATAGATGTAAATCATGTTATATATGTGATTTCAGCTAACCCTTAACTGTTTTTTTTTAACTCTGTTCAGTTGTAAACCAGTGAAAATGTACTTGGAAGACAAATTCAATTCATATTTGGAATATTTACAGATAAATCCCTCAAATCAGTTGATAATAAAAGAAAAAGCGGAGAAAGTACGAAATGTTGAAAAGCATGGAAAAATTCATTCTGTCAAATTTCAACACTGGAATCATGTTGTGTACATTTTACATAGAAATATTACTTTAATATGCAATCGTACCTCAATCCATCCCACCCAACTCATCATTTTTTTTAACCAGAACATTTATGATTATAATACCATAATAAACTACAAAATCTATAAAATCATAACCAAATCTACAAATAAACCCAAATATTTAAACAAGTCAATTACAGAAAATTAGTATCCATGATTATTCACACACAACTGACTGACCACAGGGTTTCGTAACTAAGCATATACTTCAACAAATACCTTTCCCTTAATAATTCATTCGTTGTTTTACTAGGCCCAACAACTTGAAAAAAATATAGCAATATTTAATCAATTATTATATATAGTTGAATTTAAATGGAATTTCTTGAGATACCCATATGGTATTTCATACTGAAATAGTGTGGCTCGATCTAGACCATATGAGTATACACATATGGTTGGACATTTAAGTGTATGGTTGGACCTTATTTCACAAGATACTATTTTGGCTTACATAAGGTCCAACCATATGAGTATACCCATAAGGTTCTGACTGTAGGCCTAGGTCTAAATTTGTGTATGGTCTGAAACATATTCTATTAACATGTGGTTAAGCAAACCTACATATTCTATTAACATGTGGTTAAGCAAACCTACATCAATACTTAATTTGAACTAAAATATATAGAAAGAATTGATTTGTCATCATTTTAATGTGAAAATTGAAAAATACACTGTCTTGGTTGTAACTCAACATCAACATTAAATAGACAAAATACTACACTTTTAAAAAGACTTCATATTTATAAACAACAATTTTTTGGTATTGACAATAAAAATGAGATCAAACGTTGTTTAAAAGTTATTGTCTCCCTTATTAATTAAGTTTTATTTGAAACTTATTAAGTTGTCTCCCTTTTAAATAAGTTTAACTCGAAAGCCATGAAATGGCTGGAGACTTGTTAAAATGACAAGAATAAATCACTTGAGGCTTAAATAGGCTTGAGCCTATTAACAGCTCTAAAAGATGATCTTTGTGCTTCCGATTAAATATAGTGCGCATGTTTCTTTCAAAATTGTATGCATTGTGTATTTAAGTTATATCTCTTCATTGAGTTGAATACGGTGTTGTTATATTAAATTGAAAACAATATGCATGTTTATCAAATTAATCTTTTTTTTTATATTGCGTGTTGGATAAATGCCCTTGCTACGCAGCAATTCATCAAAGATGAAAATAACATTTGTTTATGTGTATTGCTTATTTATAGCAATGAAATTGACATGGATACCGAATCACACAATCCCATTATTTTCATGTATTCGTGGTATTAGGGAATAACTTAAAGTACATGCAGATGTATGCAGCAGTTCTTTGGATGACTACGAAGTTTTGTCACGAGTAGATTTTCAGGGCTTTCGAGTTTCAGCTCCATCGGAGCTTTGATTTTTTAAAGTTGTATCCCCCTTTAAATAGACTTACACAACTTGGTTTTCTGGGATAGGTTCACCATGTTTATTATGTAGATGTATATTCAATGTCGTCTTGCTCTTTGTCTTGAATGGACATAAGTGACATAGCTTCATACTGGCATGCTCCGAAAATAAGTGATTCTGAAAAAGATATTTCTACATCATTAAATGTGTATTTTCCATTACTGCAGATAACCTCTAGCTTTACCCATAATTGAATTGCAACTCTACAAACTAGTTTCCAAACCCTGAAGGTAAACTGATTCATACTGAACACATCTCAAGAAACAGCTTACCATCTAAGCTGACCAGTCTCATTACCTACAAAAATTCTATCAAACTGATTCAATAACTTCAAAGTGATTAGTTGATTGATACGGAAAGAAAACTTGACAA
>MJUU01030844.1:50853-70509 GCA_002080025.1 Modiolus philippinarum
CAATTTGTACTGTAACATATATATGTTTTATATTGCTTTGGCCCCCAAGGGGTGTAATTTTGCAAGAAATAAATTGTAATCATGGTAATCATTATTTGGGTAAAAACATATTTTTGTTATAAATGAAGGCATAAATATTAGGCTACTGTTAACGTCATTTGACCATTTTTTTTTATTGTTAGCAAATAGACGGATACACCCATTCCTACCCTCAACGTTCCTCAAGTTTTGAAAGCCTAGAGCCGTAAAGGGTGCACATGCAGCTAGTTAGACTTTTTGCTTCACTATAACTGCATGGAAAATGATAACAGTTCCCGCAAAATGACATCAAAGAACAATTAATCAAGGCGTAACATACATAATGACATTGTTTTTTACCCTAGGTTTTTACCCACTCAATAGCATATATGAGTGCATGTGCAAAATTTAGGACTGCAATTATCATGATAGAGAGTATGAATGCCCTTTATTGTTAACCGTCAAACACCCATTTCCAGCTATCGTTAACGTCACTTGGGTCAAAATTTTACTGCAAATCGTCATAAATATATTGGTGTGATTCGTGATTTACTTGAATTTCATTCGTTATCATTATTTGGACACAAATATTGTGATCCATCAAAACAGATTTTTGTAGAAATATCAGGCAAATTTATCGAGAATGCATAAATTTTACTGTTAATGTCATTTGACCCAATTTTTTTTGTTAACCGTCATAGGGATACCCCATTCCTACCCTCATGAAAGGGTCTATAAGGTTATAGTTCATGTTCAACTATTAAGTTCGAGTTAACACTAGATTTAGCACTCCTGTACAACTTGTACAAAACATATATAAATCAAACAAAAAAATCAGTTTGGTTGTATAAAAGGCAAATTTATGGTTTATTGGTGATGAAAATCAGCTAGCAGTCCCTCTGATAATTTTTTAGTGTTCCTGTTTATCATTGATGTTAGTTTCTCTCGTAGGGGATATTAAACCTTTTTCTTATGAGAAATCTCATATAAGATCCCATTTCCAGCTCTATTTCTCAACTATCTCCTCGGACTCTCACTCTGTTTACAGTTTCTCCGTTCACCGAGATCGTTTAAAAATTACTTCACTTGTATTTCCGGTAAAAATAACGATTTTGTTGACATGAATAATTCCCCTTTGAATGGCATTATTTCACAAATTTTGATGTTTGAAAGTACAGAAAAACCACAGACGAACAAGTTTTCTATAAGTGTGCAAACTGACAAAAGTTTGACATTTTCTGTTTTGTCATTCCTATTGCCTTTGTCGTTGGTGTATAATAATTTTGCCATATATCAGGGTAGATTAACAGAATCATTCTGATTTATCATCTTGTTTAATAATAATATTCATTTAGGTAACATCAACAGCACATAACAATACATATAAAGCAAAGTATTAAACGTGACAAACAGGTATCAAGTTCCGTCCCCAAACCCAAGTATAGTTCGGTCTCGAGTAGTTCCAGACTGAGTTTACGGAGTCCGGCCCCAGTAGTTCTAACCCCAAAGTCAATCCGTCCCCAATATATTTTATCCCATTATTATATCCCCTGCAAACAAAGTTTGGGGGGTATATAGGAATCGCCCTGTCCGTCCGTCCGTCTGTCCCTCCCACAGGCACTTGGGGTATGGATATTTTTTTGTGTGTGTGTGCTATATAGGTTATTCGTACCCCATTGCACATGTTTAACCCAGTTTTAGTCGATTTTACACACTTTGAGAAAACATCATATTTACTATCAATACCATAAAAACAATGTTACCATGCGCAATGGGGTACAAATGACGTATATTAAAGAAACTAGCACACACAAAAAAAAATATCCATACCTCAAGCACCTGTGGTCCATCCGTCTGTCCGTCCATGTACCTTGTCAGCCCATGTTCTCCTAAACGGCTGCTTGGATTTCGATGAGATGTACAAAGTTGTAGTACACTATCTGAAGATGTGCATGAAGTAAAATGTTTTTTTTGCTACCGGAAATTTTTAAGGGGAGATAATTTGTCTTTGAATATTTTCTGGAAAAAGCGGGAGGCAAACCTTGTCGGGCATGTTCTCCTAAACGGCTGCTTGGATTTTGATGAAATGTTACACAGTTGTAGTACACCACCTGAAGATGTGCATGAAGTAATATGGTTGCTGCTTGAAATTTTTAAGGGGAGATAATTTGTCTTTGAATATTTTCTGGAAAAAGGAGGCAAATCTTGTCAGCGTATGTTCTCCTAAATGGCTTCTTGGATTTTAATGAAATGTTACAAAATTGTAGTACACCATCTGAAGATGTGCATGAAATAATATGGTTGCTCCCTGAAATTTTGAAGGGGAGATAATTCATCTTTGAATATTTTCTTGAAAAAGGAGGGAGGCTAACCTTGTCAGCGCATGTTCTCCTAAACGACTGCTTGGATTTTAATAAAATGTTACACAGTTGTAGTTCACCATCTGAAGATGTGCATGAAGTAATATGATTGCCGCCTGAAATTTTGAAGGGGGGATAATTCATCTTTGAATATTTTCTAGAAAAGGGGGAGGCAAACCTTGTCGGTGCATGTTCTCCTAAACAGCTGCTTGGATTTTAATGAATGTTACACAGTTGTAGTACACCATCTGAAGATGTGCATAAAGTAATATGGTTGCTGCCCAAAATTTTGAAGGGGAGATAATTAGTCTTTGAATATTTTCTGGAAAAAGGAGGGAGGCTAACCTTGTCAGCACATGATCTCTTAAACGGCTGCTTAGATGTTGGTGAAATGTTACACAGTTGTAGCACANCACCTGAAGATGTGCATGAATTAATATGGTTGCTGTCTGGAATTTTGAAGGGGAGATAATTATTCTTTTAATATTTTTAGGAAAAATTTTGATTCAGGGTTCAATTAGCGGGGGGTATACCTTGCTGCCATTCGGTGACAGCTCTAGGTGATTACCTGACAACTAATAATGGTCATTATCCCCCTGCTTAGTGAAAGGGGGGATTATGTAATACAGTCCGTCCCTATGTACGTACATGCATTTGTAATGCTTCCCGATAGCTCTGGAACTATAAGAGATACAAATTTGAAACTTGGCACCATACAAGAGTATGATCTGAAGTAGCGCACTGTGGATTCGGAATTTAGGTCAAACGCCCTACAATGCCCAAGGGGCAAATTATGGGCGAAAACGAATTTTAGAGATATCCAATAATTGGAGAAATCTCTCATGCCATTTGGAACTCAGGAATTGACTCACATATTATGTAACAACTTCACAGAGGGTGTCGGAATTTGGGTATGACCCCTCAGGGCATTGCCTCTAGGGGGTCCAAAAAACGAAAAAATCGATTCCGCTGGAACTCCTCTTACACCTTAAATCGCAGAACCCTTGTAATAAGGGTACAAGTAACACTATAAAAGTTTTCTGTGCCGAAGGTTTCTGAATTTTGAAATTTGCCCTCAGGGCAGAAAAATGAGCGAAATTGTATTTCGAGATATCCAGTAATAAGTGAAATCTTCTGAAGTATTCATGTTTGGAAGCTGAAACTTTGTATGCAAGTTCCATTATATGCATCGCATTTACTGATGATAGTGGACTTTTGGTATGAGCCCTAGGGGCATGCCCTTAAGGGGCCAAAAATGTAAAACAATCAGTACTCATCAGAAAGACTGGAACTCTATGTATAATTTTGATTTTGTGGTTTATTTTTTCATGAGGAATAATTGGAATTGCTCTTTTTTTATGTCATCAGCCATTTTTTGTCAGCTAGTATGAACACTAGGATTTCAAAAATATGATTCTAATTTTGGTAAATTTCCTTTAACTCTCAAAGCCCGATTACTTTTTGGAATTTTCCTAGTAACCATATCTTTTTTGATGCCTTATAGTTTTAATGATCATTTTCAATGGTCAGATTTACAAAAATATTTGATTCCAATTTTGGTCAAGTTCCTGAAACTCTCAAAGACCCAGTATTTTTTGGAATTCTACCTAGCAACCATATCTTTTTCAATTACTTAGAGTTATAATGATGAATTTCAACTGTCAGGTTGCAAGAATCTTTGATTCTAATTTTGGTAAATTTCCTGAAACTCTCAAAGACCTTCTATTTTTTGGAATTCTACCTAGCAACCATATCTTTTTCAATTCCTTACAGTAGTGATGATCATTTTCAATAATCAGAGTGCAAAAAAAAAATGGATTCTAATTTTGGTAAATTTTCTGAAACTATCAAAGACCAATTACTTTTTGGAATTTTACCTAGCAACCATATCTTTTTTGATGCCTTATAGTTTCAGTGATCATTTTCAATAGTCAGAAATGCAAAAATCTTTGATTCTAAGTTTGGTAAATTTCCTGAAACTCTTAAAGACCCATTATTTTTTGGAATTCTACCTAGCAACCATATCTTTTTCAATTTATTACAGTAAAAATGGTGATTTTCAACAGTCAGGTTGCAAGATTCTTATTTTGGTAAATTTTCTAAAATTCTCAGAAACCTGTACTTTTTGAAATTCTACCTAGCAACCATATCTTTTTGGTGTTTTACAGTAACAATGATTATTTCAACAGAAAGAAATTTAGTTTAAAAAACACTTGTCTTTTTTTACAAGGGGAGGGGATCCAAAAAGGGGAAGCGGGGGGTCGCAATCTTTGATTGGCTGTTTTGCATTATAATATTCAAATTGTTTACTTTGATCTCAATTTGGAAATTAAAACCACAGGAAATGTTAAGTTACTTCCCATATGACTGTTGCCTGAGTTGTTCCTAGTTACTTCAAGTTTGGGTTCCCTATCTGCTTATGTTGAGTGTTTTCAGGGCATATTGGTTGTTGAAAATGAAAAAGGAATTTGCTTTAAGGTCATTTTCGTCTGAAAACAAGGGACGTCCACCTGTTTTCATAAAATTGATAAAATTGGCTTTCCATTTAGATCTTCTTGGTTTTTTGTTCTCTTTTAGCTTAATATAAATTTTAGAAATTTTGTTTAAAACTATAAATGAGTACCTCCCTCTTGCACAGCTTGTCCTTAGTTGAGTTTGGCTATTCATTTAGATTCTATTGGTTATATTTTTCTCTTTCAGCTGGTAACATTGTGCAATAAAAGCACCAAATCCCATCTCTGTACTGATTAATTCGGGCCTCAAACCCTATTTCTCTGTAATTTATGTTTACACACAAATATGCAGTGTTTTCGTAATTTTTTTACTTCCACATAGTCGTCATGTGATTACATTATGATTCACTGAGTATTGTCAGCTCATAGTCTGATTACATGTAAACGGGTGTTTTGACTCTTATTTTTAATAAGCAGCGAGTCTCTTCAGTGGCCTCCGCTTATGTTTGCAGATTAGTTTATTTATAATTGTATTTTACACACAATATATGTTGGACCATCCCAAATATTTTATCTGCACTGAAAAGACATGAGTTTTCGAAATGGCCATCTGCAGAAACCAGATGTGCAGTAACTTAAGTATTATGTTATTTATCAGTCGTGAGTAAACAAATAGATGAGAACAAGATTCATGAATATTATAAACAATTATTATGCATCATTGTTTTTTTTCCTTTTTTGTCTGATGATTTACAAAACATGTAAGATGTTTTTCTAAGCTTCTTTATTGAACTGATTATTGTGAATTTACAATCAAGAGAAACATCAAAGTAAATAAAGTTTTATTAACTCATCAATAAGTCAATTATTATTTTCTTTCTTATTATTTAATGCCCTGTGATCAACCCTGATGAAGAAAACATCCATTTTTTAACTTGCTTCTTTATATACTGGTATGAGCTAATTAGGGTAATTAAACAAATGATTAATTAAATTAATAAATGCATTTTGCATATACAAGCAGAGTCATTACAACTCGTTGGTTTTAATCACAAATTTAATATGGGGCCGGAGCTACTTTAAAATTGGGGCCAGATCTACTTGAGGCCGGAACTACTGGGAATTAACGGAATAACTGAGGAAGGAACTACTTGGGGACAGAACGACTGGAAAATGACAAACATACTATAGCTTAAAAGTTTAATATCAAGTTTAAAAGCACAAACGTACAGTAGCTTAAAAGTTACAGTAAATGTTAGTATATATAAAATATACCTTAGTTACTTAAAAATGCACTGATTGCCCAGGATAACCCTTAAAGCTGAAATAGTGTATTTCCAACCTATATGAAGATTTATTCAATAAGGAAATTGCATTGGCCATAGAATATAAATATTATACAACCTCTGATTATAAAAGAGTTGTCAGTGTTGTCATCAATTTTTCTGCAGAAATGATCCACTGCTGTTGGTACAAGAACATCAACTTTAAAGACTTCAAGTCATGTAAGCTGTAGCCTACAGTCTTCTGGCTATTGTATAAAAAAGGGATCTTTTTTGGCAAATCCAATGAAAATAAATCCATAATTATCATTTCAAGTTAAAGACAAAAGCGGATTCTAGTACTACTTTTTCGCCTTGGACACAATATAATGACATTTTCAAATGAAACCCTGTCACAAGCTTATATCTTTATCACATAAGCATAATATTCTTCTCTTTCTTTACTAGAAGGAAGCATACATATTGTACTTTAAAGAAAAAAATTTTTGGTGATAGTCTTACTTCCCAATTTTCCAATTTTTACATTTCTTCAACCAAAAATAGCCCAAAAATGATTGTTACGATGTGTCATTTTAAAAACACCCTTTTTCAAAATAATATAGCACTTAACATCATGTATTTATTGTTTATAAATACCTGTTCTATTGTGTGAAATTTATTCAGCTTTCTATTACAAGTTATTTTGTGAAAATATGATCAAATTTGCCAGAACTATGCCATAAAGACGGAAATACCACTCGTTACACTTTTTAGGTTTTTTTTTTACTGTTGATACAAAGATTTATTTTAATCAGATGTTTATGACAGAATTAGTGCTCTTTTGAAAACTGAAGGGCTTTTTGTCCCATCCGTAGACACATCTTACCTTTGTGTGTCTTGTCTGTTTTCTAGTTAGTTCACTTTATGTCTATGGGAGTCTAGGATGATATTTATTACGCTGAGCTTGATTACTCTTTATTTAGGGGCCAACTCCGACCTGCCGTTGGGTGTGGGGTTTCCTCACCGTTCATTGAAGATCTTATGGTGGCTTTGAGTTGTTGTTGCTCCCCTTTGGGTCGTTGTCTCTTTGACACATTCCCCATTTCCCTTCTTTTTCCTACACATGCTACTTTGATTTATGCTTTTAGGCTGATCTAATAAACCATTAAGTTTTTTGCAAGTTAGTTGTGCTATATGAATAAAAGATAATTTTACGAAAATTATCCAACAAGATTTTTTTATGACACAAAATGTAGCAAAGTCCCATCCGTAGACATGCTTAAAAACACACACTGGCTCATAGTTTTTGAAACTAGTACTGCAATATTTGTTGTTTTTTTTAATTAAATGTACCATAAACTAAAACCATAGAGAAGCATTTGCACAGAAAGTTTGTATATAATTGTGTACAAACCAAAACCTCAGTTTTTATCATGTTTATTGTGACTGTTAATTGTTCAAAATACTGTGAAAATTATGTTTGTTATTTTTTGTTTTTAAAATAAGGGTAAAATTTATGGTAGATATGGAAAAGAATATAGTAAAGTATGAAGTGATTTGACTCATTATCTAGGAGGCTTCAACTTTTATGGTTTGTTCCATCCGTAGACACATTCAAAATCTTTTCAAACTTCTTCACTTGTACTTTTATATCAAACAATACTACAGAGTGTTTAAAAAGGGTTTTCTAACAATTTCAACTGTATTTCTGATGCAATCAAATATTTATTACTAGAAATTTTATTCCGTCAGTGTTTAAGAGTTTTCCTTATGAGGGGTGATATTTCAATTTTAGCAAGTGTTTCATTTTTAAACCAAGATATTATAAAAATTAATGCAGCAAAGCACTAAAAATGGTAGTTTTGTTTCAAGAAATGTCTTCACTGTCAGAAAAAAAAACAGGGAAAAGATTCTGTGTTGAATTTTATTTTTCTGTAAATGACACATAAAATGTCATTATATTGCAGTCTGTGCCTTTAGCCACTAGCCCTACGCCCGAGACTAGTAAAATCAGTCTCGGGCTAGTAAAAATTTGAAGTCACTCGCCCGGTGGGCTAGTTAAAATTGTACCTTATTAGCAAAGAATCTTCTATAAGGGCTAGTGAAATTGAGTTCGGGCTAGTACAACATGGGACCTTACTAGCCTCTTAGGGCTAGTGAATGAAAAAGTTTTTGGCACAGACTGATATTGTGTCCAAGGCATTATATGTATACAAATTATACATGTACAAAAAGTAGATAAAATTGTTATTAATCTAAATTAATAGTTAAAACAAGTATGTGCAGATCAAATCAAAACATTCTGAAAATTTTAAAAAACTTCATTTTTAACTTTTTGCCTTCTTGTCTCGATCATAAATCATTTCTATTTTATATCTCATTTGTTGATCAGTTTTTTCGACTTATGTTCATTAAAATTATCTTTTGAATATTGTTTTGTTTCGGTGTTTTTTTTTTTAATTTGAATATATCACATTTCATAAGGTTATCATGTTATTAATCATTTTAACAAGTCTACTCTCATGTCATCTAGCAATATCCTGATACCATGAACTGTGAGGTATTGGAAGTCAATGGACACGATGGAGTTGTTGTTTTGTGTTGATCTATTTCAATTCATGTCCTTTTTATACGACCGCAAAAATTTTGCGGTCGTATATTGGTATGGTGCTGGCGTCGTCGGCGTCCGCGTCGGCGTCTGTGGACAGCGTAACTTTGCTTCTAGTGGACGGATCATTATGAAATTTTAGTATGATGTATCTTGGCACACGCGAAAACAGAGGTTTTAATTTTGAGTTGGTGGCCCCGCCCGTTTTAGAAAAAGGGGCCAAAAAGGGGTAAAATTGGGTATTTTCACATTTTTGACTGTAGAAACTTTATTAATTGTTGGATTTTGATGGGGTTTGTTTCAGTGTGCTCCTGAGAAAATTTCCAATCTGGAATATGCAAAAACAGATTTCACGTAGCCTGTACCGCTTACGAGATAAATGGGGCCCAACAGGGGCAAATCTCAAAAAAATATTTTTTTTATTTTTAGTCCGATTTTGATGCAGTTTTTTTCAATGGATTCCTTGTGAAAAATTAATATGGCGCTCAGTTATTAGATTTTTGATAACTTGTTTCCTTTCCCAGCTATGAGGGGCCGAACGGGGCCAAAATTGCGAATTTGCAGATTATGTAGAATTTTTATTTTTCATCGGATTTCGTTGGGATTTTTTTCTTTGGATTCCTCTTGATCTAAGCTTTCAGTAGTATGTCAACGGATTTGACGTAGCTTTTACCGTTTCCGAGCTACAAGGGGTCAAAGGGGCAAAAATTGCAATTTTTCTAAATATGTCATATCTTTATTTTTCATGAGATTTGATGGTTTTTTTTTCTTTGAATTTCTTTGGATATTAAGATTTGTTGATAGTACATATTTTGCATAGCTCTTATGGTTTTTTATCAGTAAGTAATCAAAAGGGTTTATTTATTCCCTATTTTGTTTCTAGCTAATAACTGTGTCTAGCTTCTTTTTGTGTCCACATTAACTTTAAACTACTTTTGTTGAAATTTCAGTGGTCGACATGCTGCGGTCGTATCATGCTGCGCTCGGCATAGCCCTTTATTATATTTCTCAATCAATGAATCAATGTGTATTTATTCATGTGACCTTTTTACACAACACTACCTTGTTCAACCACCTCTAAATGGACTATTGCTGAAAAAGAGTCTTATCTAATTCATTTTCTAGAACCAAGTATTGCAAAGTTACTGCTCCATAAAATGCCCTTTTTAGTGAACTTCTTCTTTCTTTTATTGCATTACAGATTACCAACCATTTACACTTAGTATAAGTTATTGAAATTGTTAAAATAGTAATTTTGTAGAGAAGCCAAGTATTCTTTAATATTTGTAGAAGATGCATTTCAGGGTGTTGTTTTTCATTTTTTTTATAAATTAATTTAGAATGAAATTTAAACTCCCATCTGTGAATAAGCCTATTATTTACTTCGATTTAAAACTTCCAACATCCAGGAAGATTTGAAATGTTGAAATATGTCAGAAAATAAGAAAAATGCTCGTTTTTATACAATAATAGGAAACATGGAGGCACAGCTTGTGTGGGCTACCCATCCACTTAGCGTGGATGAGCAGCCACTTCCTATATATAATTTAATTTTTAGGCAGAAATTGGGGATCCCTATTTCCTGTAATTGCACTTTTGAATTTTGCAAAATCAAAAACTACTGCACACATTCCAATTATTTTATTAAAAAATGCTCAAATGGAAAGCATGTGTAGTTCAAACATAAATACTATGAATTACAATTGCAAAAGGGTTTCCATGGATCACATTTAGTCTTCTTATGGACCTCTTATATACACATGATATATATATATTGCAAAAAAGTAATTTCAAGTTATCTTAATAGAACACAAACAAAAAATAAACAACCAATAAAAGGAAATGCATGCATGAAGAAGATGTAAGCAAAAAATCAAAGCCAGGATGAAAGAAGTCCCAGATAAACTACAAGTAGTCTTGAAATATTTTTAAACTTCAAGAATTTTGAAGTAGGTGTCCTTGACATTATTTTGTCATTTTTAAATACATGAAATTGTTTTATCGAAAGGGCTGTAATTAGGGTTCAAAAATTTATATTGTAAGTAAATGATTTGTTATTCGTGTATTTACAGGAAAGGTAAAATGGCAACAATTCAGTATTCAGTTACAACTTACAGGGACCATATAATTAGAGGTTTATACGAACTACAACAGAGGAATCTTCTGTGTGACATAGAAATAAAAACATCTGAAGGACCAGTATATGTACATAGGGCTATTCTGGCTATATGTGAAAGTCCTGTTTTACATGAATCAGTCAATATTTATGGATCAACACCTGTGGCGGGGAAAACCGTCATTACTTGGACAGGGTATTGTAAAGAAGTTGTCAGGTGTCTTGTGAAGTTTCTGTATACAGGGGAAATCCTAATAGCTGAAAAATATGCACAAGATTTCACTAAACTTTGTCAATTTTTAAAACTGAATAGCATAATAGAAGCTTTCATTAATCACATGATTCGTCAAAATATTTTATCTAGTTCACAACAAGATGGCAGTCAGCACCATGTTTCCATGGATACCTGTCATAACTTGTCAACTTTATCGGAGGCCGCCCATACAATATCAAAAATGGAAAATTTTCATTCTTTTACACCTGAAAAAATTAAACAAAACGAAACTTCAGAGATATTTGAAGTAAAAGAATTTCACAGCAAATCATATGAGGAAGGCAAGCAATCTGATGTCCCAGATGACCTAGATGAGGATACACAAGACCTTGATATACAAGAGTACCAACATCTTCACGACACAGGTTTGTCACAGCATTCTATTAAAAATGTTGGGAATAAGGAAGAAAGTATCAATACTGAGAGTGAAAAAATAACTGATTCTTGTGATAAAAGTAAGGGAAATGTGAGTCCTGAAAACGCGGACGACCATGAATCTTCAGAAACAAACATTATATCAAAGAAAGGAACAAGATCATCTACTGGTAAACGTAGAACAAATAAAAAGTCCAAAACAAGAAGTAAAAACAATAAAAAGGCAAAAGGTGGAAAAATTAGTCTGAAAATAAAATTTAAGAAAGGCACCGGTGAGGTCAGTTTATCCGAAAACTCAGAGGAAGTTTCCACTAAGCCGAAGAGAAAGCGTGGAGTGATTCATCGATGGTGCAGAAAATGTAACATAAGATTTCCGGAAAAAGATTTACGGAAGCACATGAGAACAAAACACCCACCATTTTCTTGTAAGCTATGTGATTGGACAGGATTACTGAAGAGGGAGTTAGCTGTACATATGTATAGTAAACATCAGTTGTTGATCATGCCTGAACAGTACCCATTGTTACAGTGTGATCACGAGGTAATTGTAAACAAAATGTAAGAAGTGTTGATCATACCTGAACAATACCCATTGTTACAGTGTGATCACGAAAAAATCAAATGTTTCGGTTAATTCATGAGGTAACTCATATAAAAAAACAATGAGCTATTTAATTTGCACTCATTTACATGATTTACAATAAATAAGGGTGGGAACATGACATCCAATTTTATAGGTATCAGTGAATATTGTGATCCTCATAGGTCCAATATTGAGGGTTCAGATTTTTTTAGAGCAGTTTTACCATTGATTCTTTGGTCGATACATGATACAGATATGTACACACACAAACACTACATTTCTGCAATGTACTGTCACAAATAAACATTTGTTGTGTAAGAAAACATAGAAGAGTGCAAAACACAGGCTAGCTGCCACCATATGCAGAAATACATTTATTTGGTAATTTATGTTGGTGCAAAATTTACTTCTTGATATTTAAAGGGATAATTAGATTAAAACAGTGATCAATTTTTAACATCCCTTTCATACAAATGTGTCACACAAATGTGTATAAATACTCGGATATAGCAATATCTATATTTAGATTTATATGATTTACATGTAGGTTAAATACAAAATTCAAACAGAATATTGCGCTTATTGTACATTTACTTACAAGTTACATGTAATGTATTCTTTTCAAACAAATTATAGACTGTTTATTAATAGGGATGTACCTTCACAACATTATTTGGATATGCCTTGGATAGACATAAGGAATGCCATAATAGATTGGTTAGACACTTGTGTGACGTATGTGGATCAAGTTTTGCCACGGCTGGAGGTTTAAAGGAACATTCTTTAAGACATGCTGATGAAAATCCTATCTATAAATGTCAGATTTGTGATGCTGTATTTGGATGGAAATGTAAACTCAAAGTTAGTGTTGCTATAAAATATCTTTTTACAATCTAGATTGAAGTAATTCTTTTTAGCTCAATTGGCCCTATGGGTCATGTGAGCTATTGCCTTTCTTGGTGTCCATTGTCCGTTCACCATAAACCTTTTCAAAAAAATTTCTCATCTGAAACAACTTCGCCAATATTTAACAAACTTTGCCTGAACCATTACCAGGGTATACGTATATACTTTCAAAACTGTATTCAAAGAGTCAGAGAACTACACAATATGGCTTTCCTTACTAGATATAGAATAAAGAGGTTATCGGTAAATGAATGTTGTTGGAGAAAAACTCAAAAATGGTCACAGATATCAAATATCTGACATGGATTGAAAATAATCGACACAACAAATTACATTGTAGTAATAAAAAAAATCATGAATTGTCCATATGATGCTTGCAGTTAACACTTTAGCAGTGTATCTAATGTTTTTCTAGTTAGGGTAACTTTGAATAAATCATGATTGTTTACTTTCTGTAATGAAATGAAGCCTCACCTGGCCTAAAAGGTCAAGTGAGCTTTTGCCATCACTTTGCGTCCCTCATCCGTCCTTCAACAATTTCAAAAATCTTCTCCTCTGAAACTGCTGGGCTAATTGTAACCAAACTTGGTCTGAATCATCACTAGGGTATGCAGTTTCAAAATTATGTTTGATTAGTCCGAAGATCAAACAACATGGGTACTGTTTTTAAAAATAGAACATAGGGGTAAATTGCTGTATTTTGCAAATAACTCGAAAACCGTTACAGATGTCAAAAATCTGTCGGGATAAAAATGATCAGCAGGGCAAGATCGACCTGTCCTGCAATTTAGAGAAAATCCAACGTTCCATCTTGGAGTTATTGCCCTTTTTCCATAAAATTTTCAAAATTTTAATTATTTTAATTTTTTATTTGAAAAACTACTACATATAGAGAGGTCAACTTTAAATAACAAAAATGTTCAGCATATCAAGATCTACCCACCCTGATATTTTGAAGAGAATCCAAAAACTCTTGTAGTAGTTATTGCCTTTTTAACAGAATTTTCAAAATTTTCATATTTTTCGTTTTTTATTTCCAAGACTATAAAAGATGAAGGTTAAGTATAAATTGATGAAATGTTTGCCATTCTGTGGTGACTTCTTGTTCGTTGAACGCCATTTTCAAAATGGCCACTAAAAAAAGGCTGGAAATTCAACATTGTCTGATTTCAATAAAATTCGGTTTCCAAATAGATATTGATGTTGCAACTTCAAAACCAGTGTTGAAAATTGTTAGATGACCGCCATTTTCAAAATGGCCTCCAAGAAAGGCAGGAAAATTCAACATTGTCGGATTTTAATGAAAATTGGTTTCCAAATAGGTATTGCTGTCGCAACTTCAAAACTGATGTTGAAAATTGTTCGTTGACCACCATTCTCAAAATGGCCACCAAAAAAGGCGGGAAAATTCAACATTGTCCAATTTCAATGAAATTTGGTTTCCAAATGATATTGATGTCACAACTTAAAACCTGGTGTTGAAAATTGTTTGTTGACTGCCATTTTCAACTGGCTGCCAAAGAAGGCGGGAAAATTCAACATTGTCCGATTTTTATGAAATTTGGTTCCAAGTTCTTTATTTCACTCTGACACACATGTGTAACAAGAGGAACATATTATAAACATAATAACAAGGGTAAAGGTGAACAGAATCGACATACAATATATATTTATAACAAATTTTGCAATTTAGATATAAAAATTGACAATCTCTTAAGTACACTGACATTACATAAATATAATAACCCTTTCATTTTTGTAATACTCGGATATCTAGTATAATAAACAGGAATGTATTTGCTTCTAATATTAATAATTTGTGGATGATCACATTTGAATAAGTAATGATATTCTGTACCAATACTATTAGAATTGCATAAATGACATGTTCGGTCTTCTCGCGATATATTTCTCCATCTTCCGGTTTCAACTGGGATTTTTACATTGCAACACCTAAATTTTGTAATTAATTTTCGTTCAGATGGAGATAATTTTAATAAATAATTTTCTAATTCAAAACTGTTCTTGAAAATACTATAGAATTCTCCTCTAGAAGAGTTATCTATATCACTGAACCATTTTTGTATGAAAATATCTGATAATCTTTGTTTGACGGTACACTTAAGCTGCTCTGGATGAACAGGATATTGCTGGTTCCATACATAGCTAAGCCCAGTTTTATCAAAAATAGATTTCATATGACATAAATATTTAAAGTCTAAATTCCTATTAGACTGTAGTTTTAACATTACTTTATGTAATGTACAACTTAATTTATTATCATGGGAAATAAGCCTATTCCAGAAATTGACCATTCTTGTTTTAATATATATATCAACGGGTTTCCTACCAAGCTCCCCATATGTCATATAATTTGGAGTTGTAGTTCGAATATCCAATATCTTTCTGCAAAATTGCAAGTGTATTTTTTCTACAAGTTGTATATTTTCAAACCCCCATATTTCGCAACCATATGTTATAATAGGCAAAATAAGTGCATCAAAAAGTTTTAACTGTACATCTATTGGCATCAACACATTTCTTATTTTTCTGTAAAGGCCAAACAATGCTTTTTGTCCTTGGTCGGTTAGTTTTTTTATACCTTTTACAAATGATCCATTCTAATTAAATGTCATGCCAAGATATGTATATGAATCTTCGATTTGGAGATTTTCCCCATTCAACTGAAAATTTGGCTGTACTCTTGACTTACGTTTGCAGAATATAATGACTTTAGTTTTATTAAGATTTATTTTCAGTTTCCAATCTGCACAATATTGTTCAAATGACTTCAATGATTTATTCATGTCGACCATACTCTCGGCAAGAATAATGGTGTCATCTGCATACAAGAGTACAAAGATCTTTATGAAAACTTGTAAACTATCTGCACAAATATTTTCTATATTTTTTAAGCCACTGATCTCATTTGCAATGAAATAGTTTTTTAAATCATTTAAGTATAAGGCAAATAAAAATGGAGACAAATTTTTTCCTTGTCACACGCCAATATCGCATCTAAAAAAGGCTGAATATTGATTACCATTTTTAACACAGGATTGTCACATTGTCATATAAACTATGAATAACTCTAAAAACTTTTCCTGTAATATTTGAATTCTGTAATTTGACCCATAGAGAAGAGCGTGAAATGGTATCAGATAGATATTGTTGTCTAAACTTAAAAATATGGTGTTAAAAATTGTCATTGCCTGCCATTTACAAAATGATGTTTCGACTTCAAAACTGGTGTAGAAAGTGGTCCTTAACAAGAATGTTTTTTGTCAAAAAAGCCCAACAAAGAAATATAGTAAAACATGATCAGACTTTAAATACATTTCAAGATATTGGTGGTGTTCCAGCTACCAAATTGGTAAACTGAAGTTCAATTATATAACTTACAATGTAAGCTTGATTGTGGCAACTGAAAGCCAGGTGAGGGATACAGGCTCCTAGGATCCTCTGGTTTAAATGTTGCTCATATTTACACATGCAGTCTCAATTAATACATGACAGGTGTACATGGTTATCTTAGTATTTGCTAATCAGTAAAACTATGAGAAAAAAAGAATTAAAAATTTAACAATGACATTTACTCACCATTTAAGAGACTTAAACATTTTTTTTATGCTAATCTAAGAGTATAATATTTTGAGGATAGTTAATTAATCAATACAGTTATAAAACACTGATTTAAATTATGATCACAAGAAATACAAAACTGAAAAAATTTGATTTTCTTCAGAGTCACGAGATGAGAGAACATGGTACTTACTTGTTGTGTGAAATTTGTACTTACAAGACAAAATATAAAGACAAGTTAATAATGCATTTACATCACGAGCATGGACAACCATTACCAGCTAACCAAAAAATGTATGTATATTGTATATAAGGCAAAATAAAAAAATACATTAGCTTCTCAGGCCCCTGCCTCATCTCTTTTCTTGGAACTAATTTTGCCTTTTTATTAAAGTCTCAAATAAAAAAAATTAAAATAACCTGCCTCATCACTGTTTTAGCATTTCAGCAATGTAAAAAGTTGCCTCATCATAATTTTTAACCAATAAAAATAAAAATCTTCTCCCTCCCTGCCTCATCATTTTATCTGAAAAATGGCCTGAGAATCTAATCATTATTTTTGTATGGCCTAACATTGACAACCATCACCAGGCAACACAAACTGTTTTTGGGATATGTAATCTAACAGCAGTTGTTAACTCTACAATGATAGATTGCAAATTTTAATCAGTAAATTTTTTGTTGCTCAATGGAGGGGAGTCAAACCTATACTGTTGTGACATCTATAGTAACACATCTGGTGCTTTGTCAAGATTTCTAGTTTGATTTATCATCAAGGTAATACAATATAACTGTTTGATAAACGATTGATGCCTACTTATAGGTGTTTATCTAGAATAATAACATACAGTGGAACTTCCATGGCTCGAACACCCAAGGGACTGATATAAACTATTTGAGCTAGAGGGCTGTTTGATATATTGCGGTCAAACCTCTGTTTAAAATTGAATAAAGGGACCACAAAAAAGGGTTCAAGACATTTTGAAGTTCAAGCTATTTCAGTTGGAGCCACAGAAGTTCAACTGTAGTAAACTATGAATTTAAGCTCAGAGCACTTTATTAACTGCTATGAAATATTGAGTTTTAGCAAAGAGGATTCAATGTCTTTCATCAATGAATGCCTTCATACAAAGTATTTTTTTGCAATGTTCTCTAAAGTGTGTCACAATTCTACAAGACAATGTTCTTGTTAGAACTGAAATGTTAATCAGATTAGCATGGTTTTTGTCTCGCCTGTGACAAATGTTGCGAAGGCGAGACATAGCGATCATAGATTCCTTCGTCGGCGTCGGCGTCGTCGTTAACATTTTGTTAACTGTAATGTTAAACTTTTTTTTAACTTCAATAACTTTCTGAAATCATGCTTGATATCAAGGAAATCTTGACACAATATTTAGTACAACCTAATTATTGAATTCCAAGTTTAATTTTGAGAAAAAAATAATTCCAATTTTTCCGTATTTTGCCATTAGTTGGACTTAGTTTTTTTCAATCAATTTTTTTTTGTTTGCACGATATCTCAGCACCTACATGCCATAAACTGATGATTATCAATAAGTGGTTACATTTTTAGTAGTAACCTACATCCATGCCAGAATTATGTCACCTTGACCTATATTTTCTGCTTCAATGAATTTGACTAAATTTTCTATTTACATCCATATATCAACAATGTTTAAACAAAATTGAGAATAAGGACTTCAGTTTTGATTGTAGATTGTTGTGTATAGTGCATTGATACTCAATAAGCTTTCAGAATTTTATCCCGGTTCCAACTTTGGTAAATTTCCTGAAAGTGTCCAAGACTAACAATTTTTGAAATTTTTGCATACAATCAAATATTTTAGTCATTTCTTCATACAAGACATCATTCTGAAAAAAAAAATTAAAAAATATGGTTCCAATTTTGGTAAATTTCCTGAAGCTCTCAAAGACAAACAATTTTTAGGAATTCTGGTTTGCAACCATGTGTTTTGATGAATTTTAGTCAAAAAGCAATATTTTCAATGGTAAGATTTCAAAAATTGTGTATTATATTTTTAGCTCACCTGACCCAAAGGGTCATGTGAGCTATTGCCATCGTCCATCCGTCCGTCCGTCCGTCGTAAACTTTTTCAAAAATCTTCTCCTCTGAAACCACTGAACCAATTTTAACCAAACTTGGCCTGAATCATCACCAAGGTATCCTCTTTCAAAATTGTATCCGACGAGTNAATTTGATAACAATCCGTTCACTAGAACTAAAGTTATGCTGTCCACAGACGCCGACGCCAACGCCGACGCCGACGCCAGCGCCATACCATAATACGACCGCAAAATTTTTGCGGTCGTATAAAAATCTGACGGAGTAAAAGTGATCAGCATGGCAAGATCTACCCGCCCTGCAATTTTGAAGAAAATCTGATTACCAGTTTTGGAGTTATTGCCCTTTTTCCGGAAATTTTTCAAAATTTTAATATTTTTTATTTTTTATCAAAGAAACTATAGCAGATAGATGTCTACTTTAAATTGCAAAAATGTTCAGCATATCAAGATCTTCCCACCCTGAAATTCTGGAGAAAATCACAAAACCCTTATAGGAGTCATTGCCCTTTTTTCACAGAATTTTCAAAATTTTCATATTTTTCGTCTTTTATTTCCAAAACTATAGAAGATGAAGGTTAAGTGTGATTTGATAAAATGTTTGCCATGCTGTGGTGACTTCAAACGTGGTGTTGAAAATCGATAGTTGACTGCCATTTTCAAAATGGTCGCCAAAAAAAAGGCGTGAAAATTCAACACTGTTCAATTTCAATAAGATTTGGTTTCCAAATAGATATTGATGTTGCTACTTCAAAACCAGTGTTGAAAATTGTTTGTTGACCGCCATTTTCAAAATGGCCGCCAAGAAAGGGGGGAAAAAATCAACGTTGTCCGATTTCAATGAAATTTGGTTTCCAAATAGATATTGATGTCGGAATTTCAAAACCAATTGATGTCGCAATTTCAAAACCAATGTTAAAAATTGTTCGTTGAATGCCATTTTCAAAATGGCCACCAAAAAAGGCGGGAAAATTCAACATTGTCCGATTTCAATGAAATTTGGTTTCCAAATAGATATTGATGTTGTGACTTCAAAA
>MJUU01030846.1:6251-23504 GCA_002080025.1 Modiolus philippinarum
ATTCTTTTCTATGTATTTTCTGTATTAATGGGTAATGCAGAACCTTATCTAAACATTTACATTGGCATTAATATCGATTTGTAATCATTTGTAATACCTTTTAACTCTTTGGTTATCCCAACCGATTTCAGTTCCCCCCTTTATTTTGTGTAATCTGGAGCCCATGTTTTCCTTTGTCCTAACATTACCCGAAATATTGCATTTGTTTACCCCTCTACGTCTTGATTGTGTTATCTCGTTCTGTATCATTATTGATTTTTGGTGCATTTCCCTCATCGTTTCCTGTATCTATATATTTTTCTTTCAATTAGGTAATACATAATGAACTAAATTATAGATATATGCATATTTTATTTTCCCCGCCATGAAGCAAACATGGGTCGGAGAGCCATCCACATGCTGCCTTTGCAATCTAAAATCCATAGGGTCACGTGCTGTAATCGCCCGTGGCCACTCTTTTCTCAAATCCGATTCTATAGTCCCTATCTTGATATACGAATAGGAGTTTCATATTATCTCGAGTGATCTGGAAATTATCGCTCACGGTTTTCACATCGTTTCTGTTGTTTATCACCATGTCTTTAATCGTATCGAAGTTGATGATCAGGGCATTCTTGTAGTTAAGTGTTATTCCCTTCACTTTACATGCAGTCTCGGTTCCATCGTTGTCCGGTGCTGCTAATCTGTAGGCATAGTTTTTATTTCCAACTATCTCATCTGTTAGTTCTCCTAACTAGTCTCCTAATTGAGGTTTCCACTCTGTATGTTGGGAAGTAAATACAATGGAATCTGTAGCTGCGTAGATTGCGCGAGTGTAAAGGTTCTACAAATAACTGTACAGCTTCAGTCTTGCTTGGAATGTAGTGTAGGAAGCAATGACCACGTTGGCCCGTCCCGAGTCTTCGACGAATTGTTCTTTATATCGATATCTTCCTCCAATCATTGTGTCACTTACGAGATTAACACCGATAAGAGTGATTTGATCACTAGTTAACAAATCGACATAGTTGCTTGGTTCGGAATAGTATTTTATTTGTTGCATATTGGATCTTTGACCAAATTTTCCCTAGAAGCTGTTAAACATCAATTTGGCTAAAGCTCGTAACCGCGGGTTCTTCTTTATTTTATCATATTCTAAAAATATCCCTTCTCTCTCGTAGTAATCTCTGATATAGCTATGTTTGTCTTCTTCAGTTTGACACCATTCTGGCCATCCGCTAGCTTCCTCTTTCATTTTTAGGAAAGTGTTGACGTTTTCGTAAAAGAGCCTTCCTGTCTCAGTCGTTTGATCGTATTGTTCCGTGTCAAAGTGCCAGACTTCATAGATTCTGTCTATCTGATATCTTTTCTCCAACGCTTTCTTTAGTTCATCGGTGACCCAGGTTCCGGTCAAAGACCTTTCCTCATCTATGTGTTGACAGGGCGTTTGTTGACTGGGTCGGCACAGGCTTTACATAACGTGAACAATAGTTTATTTTTGAAGGGAGTACTAGGATGTAGAGTCCTCTTGGTGGAAGTACTTTGCATTTGATGAGTCCTTCGTATTGCTGTATATTTTTGAAATTTTCCGTGATGACGGGTTGATGTCCCACGGGTATCTTGCCGGTCTTGTTGATGTAGGGGTACAGTGAAGAAACGTCGTAGTAATCAATGTTTTCACCGTCAGAAGCTTCTTTGTACATTGTAAACGCTTTTGTACGTCCTGCGTAAAAGGCAGCTCTGGGTCCCAATGGGTAAACATATTCGAGGGAGTTTATGAAACTTTGTGTGTGAGGATCACTCCGTATTTCTCTATCGAAATCGCACTCCCATACACTGACATAGGTATAGCCTTGGTCTTCTAGGTATCTTTTCTTATCCAATGTACGCTGTTTTAATTCACACATCGTCATATTGTTTACAGGATTGACAGTCGAGGCACTATAACAACGTAAACATCCGTGCCATAAACAGCCGTTGTAATCAAAGACTTTATGGTCGTGGTATCCATCGACCTTGTATACACCGATTTCCTTCTCACCTCAATTACGAGCGTTCTGTATCCGAATACCGTGCACTTCAGATATATATTGTAGCCATTTCATTGCTTTAATGGAGTGTTTCTCTTGAGGTCGGTAGCCGAGGGCGAGTATGATGCCTATAGAGTCCGGTTTTAAAAACAAAGTGCGAAACACCAAGTTACAAGCCGATGCTATCGTAATGCATTGTTGGAATGGATCGATTCCTCCGTGTCCGTCATTGGATGTCATCTCCTTGAATAATTCTCCGAACTTGAGACAGGCTTTTCTCAGTATATCCACATCCGAAGGGCAATAACTCAACAGTTCTCGATGTAAGTCAAACACGGAACTCCAGTGTGCGTCGAATCATTCGAAGAAGGCGCTTCTCTCCTCGAGCTTCATTTTTTTCTGGTTGGTAATACTTGACATCTGGTAGGCGGTTGAGTATCACGGATTTATTTTCTTTAGTGTTGAATAGGTGAGGAAAGTATCCCTTCTTGAGCTCATTCAAGCCAAACATTTTTGGTAGTTTGGACAATGCCATCGGTAAAAAGTTCATCGAGTCAATCATTCTTATGTTGCAGTTAGGTACGATGAAGGCCATATTCTTCGTTCCATTCGGAATCACATCTGGTAATAGTCCTTGGGTATACAAGTAGTTTAAGTTAGGATAACTGTCGTATCCTTTAAAGTTGTGGCACAAGACGGTAGCCCCGTTGTTTTTTTAAGAGTATAGCCATTTACAAAACAGTTCGGTGGTTTCAGGTCCTGTAAATACTAGTTTGTTTTCCCACATTCTTCACAGGACGTGTGTTCGTCGATTCCGTTATTTATACACTTCAAACAGACTTTGTGTACCACACACAGATTCGGCTGGTGTTTGTAGGAGCCACACTTAAAATGTTTACAGTTTTGACATGTTCCTGTTTCGTCTGGTTTGTACCCTTGGTAACACTGGACAAGATCGTCTTGGGTGCATTCAAAATCGAAGAAAATATAAGTTTGCTCCTACTGTTTCTTTTGCATATTAGACAGGTTGCATGCAGCACTGATGTCCTGATGGATAGAAATCTTTACAGGTCTGGCAGTAAGTGTTTCCACGGGTATGGTCTTTATATCTTTTGTTCAAGGTTTGTCCACAGGTTGTGTACTTGTAGTAGGTAGTGCACGTCGAGTTTCCCGAAGTCATTGTCTTTTTGTGTAGTTCGAAGTTCGAAACACGTTGACCCTTTGAAGTATCGCCCGCAGTCTTCACATGGTATCCAGTCATCTTCGCTGTCGGTGTGAATCTTACGACAATGATAACACGGTTCATTACAGACGTGTTCATCTCTGTTGCTATATCCTTTGTCACATTTATGACAGTAATAGACGCGTGACAAAAATGCAGGCATGCTGGTAATGACCTCGTAATGGTTCTCGTGGTAAAACAGGTAGATCTTCTTCTCGGCTTCTGGTCGTGTGTATATAACAGTGTGGAAATGCTCTTTGGATACGACGTGAATTTGATACTCTGGTAGAACTGCTTGAAATCGTTTGATGTCTTCGATGCCATGTTGTTGTAAAGGTACCCCTGCTTAAGCATGTAACTCTACTGCCAACTCTTCCTGAATGCGCCGGTCGTGTCTAATAGTGTACCATTTTTTGTGTCCATCAATTTCAGCCTTAGCCGTAACAATCGCTCTGGCACAACACAGGTCGTCTTTGTTTTTAACCTGGATGATGGAAGTTTTACTTGATAAGGATCTGAATATCAATATAGTCGGTTTTCTTTCGTCCGCTGCCCGTTGACATTTTAACGTGGGTGACTTCCATTTGGACATCTTCTGTTAATGTAATCTTTTCGTTTGATTGCACAACGCGTTCCACTTCGTCCAATAATAGATTGCTGGTTAGTTGATCCGCCCCCATGAACGGCATGGCAATGGGGAAGTCCAGATCAGGTGTCTGTAGTGAAATCTGCACTAAGTCGATCGTTTTCTGGCTTTGTAAATGTGGTCACTTTTTTAAAGATGGCGTCGAACTCGTTGAAGGCTCTGGACGTTGATCTCTTTGAACTGGATTTTGTACTGGGTAGCCTTGGTTTGAAATCTCGGTGCACTTTTTCGACCTTTTATCTTTAACTCGAACAAGTCTTCAGGCTTTTGGGGCTTAGTATTAGCCCCTCCAACTTGATGTCTTTCCTGATTGTGACGCTCTAAAGGAGATGGTCGACAGAACGTGGCATGACATTCCATACATTGGTATCTGGGCTTGTCGTGGTTTTTCAGATGTGTTTCCTCCTAAGCCGCTTGGGGCAGATACTACAGGCAAAGGTCATATGGTCTCTAAACATTCTGTAGTGGCTCAACAATTCTCTTTTGCTGTCAAAGGACTGTAGACAATATCCGCATGAATGCATCTGCAAAAGGTAATACATATTTCTATATTACTACAATATATATTATTATTTATCACTATTTAATTTTTGTATTATTGATAACCAATTAATTCTGTGTTATTGATCACCCATTTGGTTTCAAGAACTTATTTATCGGTCAATTAAAAGCTTCAAATACGGCTTTATTGTCATTTAATTTAATTATATAAAGTTCACCTACCTTTGCTCTGTTTATTTTCGCTAGGAACGGCTGCTAAAGTCGGCTGTTAGTTGCAGAAAGAGAAAGTTTGATTGATTGATTGATTGATTATGTGTTGAAAGTTGCTCGATGCGTCTGATTTTATACAGGGAGACGCGTTGTAACGATGCTTCTGATTGGTCGGTTATTTTTGCTACGGGCTTTGTGATTGGTCGATTATCCGGTGTTCTGATTTGTTGGATTTACCACAAAGTTTGGTTGCAATTTGATTGGTCGGTTCATTTCCCTATTGTTAAATAATGACGTCATGTTTCTTTAAATAAAACGCGAGATATCAGTCAGATCATAAGTCACGTAATCACTACTTATGTGCATTCGTGTATGAACCAGCTCTGCGTTGTCCGCCATATTGGATATGTGGATCTCCTGTGACCACCTAGGGTAGACACATGGACCAATGTCAACGTGCCAATGCTGCTACCTAGTTTAGAACAAGATATGGACATAACTATCACCAACCGTTGGCACATTTAAACAGCGACATCGTTGTCAACTGGAAACCGTATCGCTCCACGACTTGGAGCAACACCTCTGGAGATATACTTGGACACTGCAGTTAACTACAGCGGTGAAGTGCCAGTCATCCTTCGACACGGACAACCCAGTTGATGACCATATATTTGATGAGGCGGTCTGGAGTAGTGAGTCATGTAGTCATGAATTAGTCATGGGTTTTAATTATGTGCAAGATGTACCTTTTTATTTGTTTTTCTACTTAAATTTCACACAATTTTCTCACACGTTTTGTTTATTTTATTATGTGTTTTTGTATTAATTTTTCTAGTTGTATTGTCAATTTTTGTAAAAATTTTCGTTTTAATTGTGTTTTTTTNTTTTTTACGTTAAAATTACACATTTTCCTGATATTTTCGTGCTTTATCGGTGAATTCAGTGGTTGTGGTGATGATTGTTTGGTTTCAGTGCTGCTGCTGCTGGGCGGTTTGGGATATTACTGCTGTTATTGGGTTTCGGAATTGTTACAATTCCTAAAGTAGTGGGTGTTATATTCGGAGGGGTTTAATTGCACATGACTCTAGGGTTCATAAAAAATATCAAAAGTCATTGTCAATTTCATAGTTTATTTTCTCCGCCATGAGACAGGCACGGGTCGGAGATCCACGTGCAGTCTTTACAGTTTTGTTTTCCGGAGTTAAAATCCATTCAACTGGATGTTGATTTTCTTCTGCATCTTTTTGGTTCGGGATTTGTATTGTTTCAATAGAGCTGTTCATTGGTTCGTTGGGTTCTATCTTCAGTGTGATGGTAAAAACATTCATGTTGTTAGGTTGGACTGGAGCGTCTTCTCTGCTTTGATGCTTGGTACCTTGATGACGTCTTTTCTACTACATTTCTGTCCATATTCTTCACAACGAAACTTGTTGGGCTTGATTTCATGTGTATTCATGTGTCCTCGAAGATTGTCTCGGCGACTAAAGGTTTGGTGGCATATTCTGCAATTTCGTGTCAGTGGTTGACGTTTCTCAGTCTGACAGTTAGGGGCATTTCTGGATATCTTGTACAGTCTTGCTGTTTTCATTGAATGGTTCTGTTCAGATCCTGGATCTGAATTATGTATCACTCTATAGGTAAAGCTTCGCTTCTTTCACGTCTGTTCAGTTCGAAGGTCGGACGCAGAATGGGAACTTCAGTCGTTGTGCGTCGTTAAATAGGCTGTTTGGATTTATTGATTAGCCCCTGTAAAAAATTAGGGACCCCCTAACAGCCATACTGGAAGAGATAGGACTTTACAGATGTGATCAATGGATTTAGAATTACAAAGATACCATGAAAACATATATCACACAACTATTTAAGTATTTTTTGTAAAATTCACCAAATGACTCCTGTCTAAATTTTGGACCCCCTCGTAGCACGCCTACTATTAGAGATACGACCTCACAAACATCACTCTTCGATTTAGATGGTCAAAGTTACCCGAAAAAATATATAACTGTCTTTAGTACTTGACTTAGGAAAAATTGAAATTTGGACCCTTCCAGAAATTTTGGACCCCTCATATCACCCATATTATAAGCGATAGGGCTTCACAAATACTATCATTCGATTTAGAAGCATAAAGCTACCCCGAATATATATATATATAACATGTCTTTAGTACTCGAATTCAGAAAATTCGTATTTTCGACCACCCCGAAATTTTCAATCCCCCGTAAAACCCAAACTGTAAGAGATACGGTTTTACAAATGTCATCATCTGATTTAGATGGTCAAAGTTACCTCGGATACATATATTACACGTCTATATTACTTAACTAAGACAATTTTGTATTTTCGGTCGTTTTCGAATTTTTGGACCCCGATATCTCAAAAACCGTAAGAGATAAAACCGAACTCTCTAGGAGCTCAAAGTTACTCCGGATTGATATATACATTGTTAGGAAAACTAACAGTAACTCGAAAAATTGCAAAGCTAAATGAACTTAATATAATTAATTTAAATGACAATAAAGCCGAATATGAAGTTTTGAATTTAGAGTTTAATTGACCGATAAATAAGTTCTTGAAACCAAATGGGTGATCAATAATACAGAATTAATTGGTTATCAATAATACAAAATTAAATAGAAATAAATAATGATATATCGTAGTAATATAGAAATGCATTCATGCAGATATTGTCACTAGTCCGGATCCTTTGACAGTTAAAGAGAATTGTTGAGCCACTACAGAATGTTTAGAGACCATATGACCTTTGCCTGTAGCATTTGCTCCAAGCAGTTTACGAGGAAAGCTAACTTGGAAGCACATCTGAAAAACCACGACAAGCCCAGATACCAATGTATGGAATGTCATGCCACGTTCTGTCGACCATCTGTTTTAGAGCGTCACAATCAGGAAGGAAGTCAAGTGGGAGGGTTTAGTACTAAACCCCAAATGCCTGAAGACTTGTTCGAGTTAAAGATGAAAGGTAAAAAAAGTGCACCGAGATTTCAAACCACGGCTACCCAGTACAAAATCCAGTTCAGAGAGATCAACGTCCAGAGCCTTCAACAAGTACGAGCTTTTCGACGCCATCTTGAAGAAAGTGACCACATTTACAAAGCCAGAAGATTTCACTACCGACACCTGATCTGGACTTCCCCATTGCCATGCCGTTCAACTAACCAGCAATCTATTATTGGACGAAGTGGAACGTGTTGTGCAATCCAACGAAAAGTTTACATTAACAGAAAATGTCGAAATTTAAGTCAGCCACGTTAACAAGCCAACGGGCAGCGGACGACAGAAAACTCACTATATTGATATATAAAGATTCTTATCAAGTAAAACTCCATTATCCAGATTAAAAACAAAGACGACCTGTGTTGTGCCAGAGCGATCGTTACGGCTAAGGCTAAAATTGATCGACACGAAAAATGGGACACTATAAGACACGGCCGACGCATTCAGGAAAAGTTGGCAGTAGAGTTACATGCTAAAGCAGGGGTACTTTTACAACAATGTGGCATCGAAGAGATCAAACGATTTCAGTTCTAACAGAGTATCAAATTCACTTCGTATCCAAAGAACTTTCCACGCTGTTTTATACAAAGGACCCGAAGCCGAGAAGAATATCTACCTGTTTTACCACGAGAACCATTACGAGGTCATTACCAGCATGCCTGCATGTTTTTTTGTCACGCGTTTATTACTGTCATAAATGTGACAAAGGATATAGCAACAGAGATGAACACGTCTGTAATGAACCGTGTTATCATTGTCGTAAGATTCACACCGAGAGCGAAGATGACTGGATACCATGTGAAGACTGCGGCCGATACTTCAAAGGGTCGACGTGTTTCGAACTACATAAAAAGACGACGACTTCGGGATACTCGACGTGCACTACCTACTACAAGTGCACAACCTTTGGACAAACCGTGAACAAAAGATATGATGATCATACCTGTGGAGACACTTACTTCCAGACCTGTAAAGATTTCTATCCAACCGGACATCAGACATCAGTGCTACATGCTACCTGTCAATATGCAAAAGAAACAGAAGAAGCAAACTTATATTTTCTACGACTTTGAATGCACCCAAGACGATCTTGTCCAGTGTTACAGGGATACAAACCAGACGAAAGAGGAACATGTCAAAACTGTAAAAATTTCAAATGTGGCTCCGAACACCAGCCGAATCTGTGTGTGGTACACAAAGTCTGTTTGACGTGTATGAATATCGCAATCCTGTGAAGGATGTGGGAAAAACAAACTAGTATTTACAGGACCTGAAATCACCGAACAGTTTTGTAAATGGCTATTTTCTGGAAAAAAACAACCGTCCTGTGCCACAACATTAAAGGATACGACAGTTATCCTATCTTAAACTACTTGTATACCCAAGGACTATTACCAGATGTGATTCCGAATGGAACGAAGAATATGGCCTTCATCGAACCTAACTGCAACATAAGAATGATTGACTCAATGAACTTTTTACCGATGGCATTGTCCAAACTACCAAAAATGTTTGGCTTTAATGAGCTCAAGAAGGGATACTTTCCTCACCTATTCAACACTAAAGAAAATAAATCCGTGATACTCAACCGCCTACCAGATGCAAAGTATTACCAACCAGAAAAAATGACGCTCGAGGAGAGAAGCGCCTTCTTGGAATGGTACGACGCACACTGGAGTTCCATGTTTGACTTACATCAAGAACTGTTGAGTTATTGCCCTTCCGATGTGGACATACTGAGAAAAGCCTGTCTCAAGTTCGGAGAATTATTCATGGAGATGACATCCAATGACGGACACGGAGAAATCGATCCATTCCAACAATGCATTACGATAGCATCGGCTTGTAACTTGGTGTTTCGCACTTTGTTTTTAAAACCGGACTCTATAGGCATCATACCCGCCCTCTGCTACCGACCTCAAGAGAAACACTCCATTAAAGCAATGAAATGGCTACAACATCTATCTGAAGTGCAAGGTATTCGGATACAGAACGCTCGTAATGGCGGTGAGAAAGAGATTGGTGTATACAAGGTCGATGGATACCACGACCATAAAGTCTTTGATTACAACGGTTGTTTATGGCACGAATGTTTATGTTGTTATAGTGCCTCGACCGTCCATCCTGTAAATAATATGACGATGTGTGAATTAAAACCGCGTACATTAGATAAGAAAAAATACCTAGAAGACCAAGGCTATACCTATGTCGGTGTATGGGAGTGCGATTTTGATAGAGAAATTCGGAGTGATCCTCACATACAAAGCTTCATAAACTCCCTCGAATATGTTTACCCATTGGGACCCAGGGATGCCTTTCACGGAGGACGTACAAAAGCGTTTACAATGTACAAAGAAGCTTCTGACGGTGAAAACATTGATTACTACGACGTTTCTTCACTGTACCCCTACATCAACAAGACCGGCAAGATACCCGTGGGACATCCACCCGTCATCACGGAAAATTTCAAAGATATACAGCAATACGAAGAACTCATCAAATGCAAAGTACTTCCACTGAGAGGACTCTACATCCTAGTACTCCCTTCAAAAATAAACAAACTATTGTTCACGTTATGTAAAGCCTGTGCCGAACCCAGTCAACAAACGCCTTGTCAACACATAGATGAGGAAAGGTCTTTGCCCGGAACCTGGGTCACCGATGAACTAAAGACAGCGTTGGAGAAAGGATATCAGATAGACAGAATCTATGAAGTCTGGCACTTTGACACGGAACAATACGATCAAACGACTGAGACAGGAAGGCTCTTTTCTGAAAACGTCAACATTTTCCTGAAAATGAAAGAGGAAGCTAGCGGATGGCCAGATTGGTGTCAAACTGAAGAAGACAAACATAGCTATATCAGAGATTACCACGAGAGAGAAGGGATATTTTTAGAATATGATAAAATAAAGAAGAACCCGCGGTTACGAGCTTTAGCCAAATTGATGTTTAACAGCTTTTGGGGAAAATTTGGTCCAAGATCCAATATGCAACAAATAAAATACTATTCCGAACCAAGCGACTATGTCGATTTGTTAACTAGTGATCAAATCACTCTTATCGGTGTTAATCTCGTAAGTGACACAATGATTGGAGGAAGATATCGATATAAAGAACAATTCGTCGAGACTCGGGACGGGCCAACGTGGTAATTTCTGCCTTCACTACATCCCAAGCAAGACTGAAGCTGTACAGTTATTTGGAGAACATTTACACTCGCGCAATCTACGCAGCTACAGATTCCATTGTATTTACTTCCCAACATACAGAGTGGAAACCTGTATTAGTTTCTGGTTTCTGGTTCTGTGCTTTGTGTCTGTGTGGCGTCATTGTTTTTGTGTCTAACGTCATTGTTTTCTGTGTTCTCGTTATTGCCCTGTCTTTGGACTTCGATTTTTGTGAATTTCACCCCTTTGTTCCTTCGGTATTCTACTGCCGTTGTTTAGGAGACTAGTTTGGAGAACAGATGAGATAGTTGGAAATAAAAACTATGCCTAGAGATTAGCAGCACCGGACAACGATGGAACCGAGACTGCATGTAAAGTGAAGGGAATAACACTTAACTACAAGAATCCCCTGATCATCAACTTCGATACGATTAAAGACATGGTGATAAACAACAGAAACGATGTAAAAACCATGAGCGATAATTTCCAGATCACTCGAGATAATATGAATCTTCTCTCCGTATATCAAGATAGAGACTATATAATCGTATTTGAGAAAAGACTGGCCATGGGCGATTGCAGCACGTGACCCTATGGATTTTAGATTGCAAAGGCAGCATGTGGATGGCTCTCCGACCCATGTTTGCTTCATGGCGGGGAAAATAAAATATGCATATATCTGTAATTAAGTTGATTATGTATTGCCTAATTGAAAGAAAAGTATATAGATACAGGAAACGATGAGGGAAATGCACCAAAAATCAATAATGATACAGAACGGGATAAAACAATCAAAACGGACAGTGGTAAACAAATGCAATACTTGGGGTAATGTTAGGACAAAGGAAAAACATGGGCTCCAGATTACACAAAATAAAGGGGGGAACTGAAATCGGTTGGGATAACCAAAGAGTTAAAAGGTATTACAAATGATTACAAATCGATATTAATGCCAATGTAAATGTTTAGATAAGGTTCTGCATTACCCATTAATACAGAAAATACATGGAAAAGAATGAAGTGCTAGATAGAAAAAATCAAAAATGACTGAATTGAAATACAACACAAGAGAAGAACTAAAAACAGGATAAAACAATAGAAATGGCTTGGATTAGAATACTGAAACTTGGTTGCCCCACCCCAAGCGTCCCACCACTATCACACTGCTTCACTACATTTACGCAGCTCTACATTCGTGACACTTTGAAGTAGGGTTTGTGGCTGTAAGAAAATCGGCGTGGTTTATAAGCTCATTTGCATAATCCGGGATAATTTAGAAATGTGAACATTAGCGCTATGGAAGGACAGGTGTTCTAGGGTGACACACGTTTCACTACTGTAATAGGACTATATATGGTCTAGGGGTAGGTATCTCAATCAGTTTCAAGATACAATATAATTCTTTAAAAGGATGGGATGTTAGGGAGTGGGGACAATCCCTTGTGAACTTTATATGCAAAATCCAATTCATTTAATCCTGAGTAATCAGAAAATATATGGTTTAGGGGTAGGGATATCAACCGTTTTTGTCTCGCCCGCGACGAAAGTCGCGAAAGCGAGACATATGCGTGCAAAGTATGACGACGGCGACGGCGTTAACTTTTACTAAATGCAGGATATTTTGAAGACCCTTTGATGTAGGAACATCATATTTGGTCCAGTGGTAGTACTAATCAAGTGCCAACTGACGGACATAACGTTATGTGACCTTGACCTCAATTTCACGGTCTAGTGGCCACGTTAAGTTTTTTCTGCTTAAGTCCATATCTCAATAACTAGAAGTGGTAGGTTGATAATATTTGGTATGTAGGTTGGTCTTGGGTAGTACATGTCAGTCTGGCAGGTGACTTTTGTTCTTGACCTCAATTTCACGGTCTAGTGGTCACGTTAAGTTTTTCTGCTTAAGTCCATTTCTCAATAACTAGAAGTGGTAGGTTGATAATTTTTGGTATGTAGGTTGGTCTTGGGTAGTACATGTTAGTCTTGCAGGTAACTTTTGTCCTTGACCTCAATTTCACGGTCTAGTGGCCACGTTAAGTTTTTCTGCTTAAGTCCATTTCTCAATAACTAGAAGTGGTAGATTGATAATATTTGGTATGTAGGTTGGCCTTGGGTAGTACATGTCAGTCTGGCAGGCGATTTTTGTCCTTGACCTCAATTTCACGGTCTAGTGGCCATGTTAAGTTTTTCTGCTTAAGTCCATTTCTCAATAACTAGAAGTGGTAGATTGATAATATTTGGTATGTAGGTTGGCCTTGGATAGTACATGTCAGTCTGGCAGGCGATGTTTGTCCTTGACCTCAATTTCACGGTCTAGTGGCCATGTTAAGTTTTTCTGCTTAAGACAATTTCTCATTACCTAGAAGTGGTAGGTTGATAATATTTGGTATATAGGTTGGTCTTGGGTAGTACATGTCAGTCTGGCAGGTGACTTTCGTCCTTGACCTCAATTTCATGGTCTAGTGAGCATGTTCACTTTTCTGATTAGTTCACTTAGATTTCACATCAATTTAGAGGCCAGCAGGGACGGGCGAGACATCTTTTAGGGTCATCACTTGTGATGATAAATAATTTGTTAACATTTTGGGGATTTGGGACCACCCCTGGGGTTTGCAGAAGGTATTATCCATTTCTTCTCTCTTCAAGCTTTATAATATTAATATGTATAAAGGGTGTGAGTCGCAAAAAATTAAAAGAATACAAATGCACATTAACATATAAGTCCAATTAAAAAAGGCAACAAATTTTGACCTTGACATTCAAGGTCAATGTAACAGTGACCTTATTCTTTGACGTGACACTCATCCATGACTTGATGTATATACATACCAAATATTTCTGGGGCGACATGGGGTAATTCAATATGTCTCCCTTCGGTGAAGGGGAGACATATTAAACAAGAACAAGATATGTTTGTAAAACTCTACATATGTCCCCAGGTACTAGTCAATTGTATGCGAAAGCTGCCAATTTTAATTATCTTTTACCTCTGTGACCTAGCTTGACCTTGGATTTGGACATTTTTCCCCCATATTTATGTTCCTCTTGACTAGACCTATACACCAGCCAAGTATTAAAAGTATATTTTCAATAGTAAAAATTTAATTATTTACTTAATAAAATCTCCAAATCTAACCCCTGTATTCTGAAATGGGTGGAGCCGCTTTGGGCCTCTTGTTTATGGAAAAAGATTTTCATTGTTTAATGTATCTATTTAAACTTGCTAAAAGTAATCTACAAAAAATTACTGCATCAAGATCTGACAACAAATTAAAAATTTATTTTTCCATTTGGCCCCCTTTGGGCCCCTTCTTTCTCAGAAACGGTGAATCCTACCTCAAATCCGAGAGCATACCTAAGTTGCGCTAATTTATTAGCAATAAAATAAAGCAAACCCCATCTAAATAAGACAAATGATAAGGATTCTACAGTCAAATATGGGAAAACATCCAATTCAATCTCTTTTTAACCTCTCTGACCTTAACCTTTGACGTGACCTAATTTTTGTTTTCTACATATTTGAGTTCCTCTTGACTAGACCTATACACTTGCAAAGTATCAATAGTGTATCTTAAATAGTTCAAAAGTTATGGCCAAGGTTAAAGTTTCGGACACACAGACAGACAAACAGACAGACAAGGAATGACGAATGCCAAACGAATATCGAACTGAAAAAAATTCATTTTGATATTCATTTGATATTCAAATCCGTTGTTTACCGCTTTAACAGTCCGGAAACGAATGTCAAACGAATATCGAACTGAAACAATTTCAGTTTGATAATCATTCGATATTCATCCCAGTTGCATAAATAGTCCGGGAACGAATGTCAAACGAATATCGAACTGACAAAAATCTCAGTTTGATATTCTTTTGATATTCATCTACGTTGTATATTTCATGAATGACCCGAAAACGACTGTCAAATGAATATCGAACCGACAACAATTCCAGTTTGATATTCATTTGATATTCATCTATGTTGTAAATTCAATGAATGACCCTCAAACGAATGTCGAACGAATATCGAATTGACAAAAAATCCAATTTGATATTCATTTGATATTCATCTACGTTGCACATTCAATGAATAACCTGAAAACGAATGTCAAACGAATATCGAACTGACAAAAATCCCAGTTTGATATTCATTTGATATTCAAATCCGTTGTATACCGCATGAACAGTCCGGAAACGAATGTCAAACGAATATCGAACTGAAACAATTTAAGTTTCACATTCATTCGATATTCATCCCTGTTGCATAAATAGTCCGGGAACGAATGTCAAACGAATACGAATAAAGACAATTGACAAAATTCTCAGTTTGATAGTCATTTGATATTCATCTACGTTGTATATTAAATGAATGACCCGAAAACGAATGTCAAACGAATATCGAGCTGACAAAAATTATGTGATATTCATCTACGTTGTATATTCAATGAATGACCCGAAAACGAATGTCAAACGAATATCGAACTGACAAAAATCCCAGTTTGATATTCATTTGATACTCAAATCCGTTGTATACCGCATGAACAGTCCGGAAACGAATGTCAAACGAATAACGAACTAAAATAATTTCACTTTGATATTCATTCGATATTCATCCCAGTTGTATAAATAGTTCGGGAACGAATGTCAAACGAATAACAAACTGACAAAAATCTCAGTTTTATATTCATTTGATATTCATCTACGTTGTATATACAATGAATGACCCGAAAACGAATGTCATACGAATATCGAACTGAAAAAAAAATTCAGTTTGATATTCATTTGTTATTCATCTACGTTGCACATTCAATGAATAACCTGAAAACGAATGTCAAACGAATATCGAACTGACAAAAATCCCAGTTTGATATCCATTTGATATTCAAATCCGTTGTATACCGCATGAAGAGTCCGGAAACGAATGTCAAACGAATATCGAACTGAAACAATTTCAGCTTGACATTCATTCGATATTCATACCTGTTGCATAAATAGTTCGGGAACGAACGTCAAACGAATATCGAACTGACAAAAATCTCAGTTTGATATTCATTTGATATTCATCTACGTTGTATATACAATGAATGACCCGAAAACGAATGTCATACGAATATCGAACTGAAAAAAAATTTCAATTTGATATTCATTTGTTATTCATCTACGTTGCACATTCAATGAATAACATGAAAACGAATGTCAAACGAATATCGAACGGACAAAAAAATCTCAGTTTGATATTCATTTGATATTTAAATCCGTTGTATACCGCATGAACAGTCCGGAAACGAATGTCAAACGAATATCGAACTGAAAAAAAATCAGTTTGACATTCATTCGATATTCATCCCTGTTCCATAAATAGTCCGGGAACAAATGTCAAACGAATATCGAACTGACAAAATTCTCAGTTTGATATTCATCTACGTTGTATATTAAATGAATGATCCGAAAACGAATGTCAAACGAATATCGAACTGGCAAAAATCTCAGTTTGATATTCATGTGATATTCATCTACGTTGTATATTAAAACGAATGTCAAACGAATATCGAACTGACAAAAATCCCAGTTTGATATCCATTTGATATTCAAATCCGTTGTATACCGCATGAACAGTCCGGAAACGAATGTCAAACGAATATCGAACTGAAATAATTTCAGCTTGACATTCATTCGATATTCATCCCAGTTGCATAAATAGTTCAAGAACGAATGTCAAACGAATATCGAACTTACAAAAATCTCAGTTTGATATTCATTTGATATTCATCGACGTTGTATATACAAAGAATGACCCGAAAACGAATGTCATACGAATATCGAACTGACAAAAATCCCAGTTTGATATCCATTTGATATTCAAATCCGTTGTATACCACATGAACAGTCCGGAAACGAATGTCAAACGAATATTGAACTGAAATAATTTCAGCTTGACATTCATTCGATATTCATCCCTGTTGCATCAATAGTTCGGGAACGAATGTCAAACAAATATCGAACTGACAAAAATCTCAGTTTGATATTCATTTGATATTCATCTACGTTGTATATACAATGAATGACCCGAAAACGAATGTCATACGAATATCGAACTGAAAAAAATTCCAGTTTCATATTCATTTGATATTCATCTACGTTGCACATTCAATGAATAACCAGAAAACGGATATCAAACGAATATCGAATTGACAAAAATCCCAATTTGATATTCATTAGATATTCAAATCCGTTGTATACCGCATGAACAGTCCGGAAACGAATGTCCAACGAATATCGAACTGAAATAATTTCAGTTTGACATTCATTCGATATTCATCCCAGTTGCATAAATAGTCCGGAAACGAATGTCAAACGAATATCGAAGTGACAAAATTCTTAGTTTGATATTCATTTGATATTCATCTACGCTGTATATTAAATGAATAACCGGAAAACGAATGTCAAACGAATATCGAACTCGCAAAAATCTCAGTTTGA
>MJUU01030848.1:13011-24815 GCA_002080025.1 Modiolus philippinarum
GTCGGTTTGCTCCAAACAAAAAGTCAGTTGGAAACGGAGACGGAGAGGACACGATTCTTTATATTTCCGGTAAAGTTCATCAATATACCGATCACAGGAGTCAGAAATATTATCAATATACCAATGCAAGTTCAAATACGAAGCCAAACACAATGAAGTTTCACGAACATTGTGACTATGTTCGTGAAACTTCATTGTGTTGGGCTTCGTATTGGTATGTTGATCATTTCCAACTCCTGTTCACTACAGTTGTACTACGTTCGTGAGCATCGATTAATCATGGCTTGAATTCATTTAATCTCTTAATAATAATTAAATATAGAATATTGCATTTACCGACAGGGAAGCTGACGACTGGAACCCAAAAGGACTAAAATCTGTGAAATATGCACATGTAAATTTTTACATGCATCTACATTATGTAGATCTAGGATAATTAAGCAGATTAATCAAAGCCAAATGACCCCGACCCTGCTTACAGGCTATCCAATTTATAAATACAATTTATTTTACACATTTAATTATACAGCATTACAGTCAGTAATTGATTTTCAAGGACACTTAAATTGTTGAACTGGTCCTATTTGTTCATAGAAAAGATGTACCTCTGTAACTTAAAAAAAAAGAAATCAAATTTTATAGTTACATGTTTAGAGCAATGAATGATTTTTCCAAGTATGAATACTCTACAGTACTGGCTAGAAAGAAATATAAGTTTGGAGAGCTTTTAAGTCCTGACGAATTTTTGAAATTAATTTACAGAAAAAAATTTTGAATGTTTTGAAAATGCACCCTAAAAAATAATAGTTTTGAAAATGGTAAAAAGACAGCAGGATATTGCCAGAATGCAGGATTTTACATCATTTACCCCAGACCCCTCGCCAAAAGGACGTGTGTCACTCTGCTTCGCGTAGTGAAGGGCCCCTAACTTTTTGGAAGGACTCCTAGATATCAAACTTTAGGGGCCCTGTGGCCCCTAATTTTTAATTTCTTATTTCTACCCCTGCGGTCCTATGTTAAAACTATGATCCCGCTGGTGGCCATCTTGGATATAGCGTGGATCTGAAAAACAACTTTTTTGCAGGGGACCATCTAAGCACTATTGTGGCCAAGTTTGGTTTCAATTGGCTTAGTAGTTTCAGAGGAGAAGACCTTTGAAAGTGTTTTCCCATAGGGTCCAATGTTAAAACTATGATCCCGCTGGCAGTCATCTTGGATATAGGGCGGATCTGAAAAACAACTTTTTTGCAGGGGACCATCTAAGGACTATTGTGGCCAAGTTTGGTTTAATTGGCCCAATAGTTTCAGAGAAGAAGATCTTTGAATGAAAAGTTTGCGCCGGACTGATGACGGACGAAAAGTGATGGGAAAAGCTCACCCTGGCTATAGCCAGATGAGCTAAAAAAGGAAATATAGAGGTTAGCCCTGTGAAAACATCATTTTCCTGCTGGTTCTACAAAACTGACCAACTTTTAAATTTGTATTCTGTATCAAAAAAATAGGAATTCCTATTTTAATAGGAAAATAATCATGTCTGGGGTAGAGAAAAAAAAAATTCCTGCCACTTCTCTAAGAAAAAAATATTTATATAATATTTCAAATATACGATTTCAATTATCATGATTATATGACAAAAATATGTCCTCTATTACATGTACAAGTACATGATTTCAAATTGCAAGTTAAATTACCATGATTTTTGAGATTTCAATTCTGACAGTCACAGTTCTCACAATTAAAAATATGATATTTTCATAATTTTTGCATAATAAGCATATTTTACGAAAGGATATGGAGTAAATGAACATGAGACCCAACTGCAATTGATTTTAAAGAGCTTATGGCCATTTTGGAAATAAATTCCTCATCAGCAGTACTAGAACCCGAACATAGGCATATGCATATGCATGATATTTGTATGTGTATATGCTCTGTAGGAGGTGTTACATTATCACTTTTCATTCCTTCTCACCATGTAAATAAAATAAATGGTTTTGTCCAATTGCATATCTTTACTTTTAAAAACAACCACAATTTTTCATTTGCAAGTAACTCCTACCCTCTTCTCAATTCAATAAAAATCAATTGTCCATTAGATGGATAACAACTTATGCTGTAGCAACTTTCAAGGGGTATAACTCCAAAAAAACTTTCATTTGTAAACCTAGGATCATACTTGGCCTAGGTTTTTTGCTTTAAAACATGCATAAAGATGTTTTAAGACAGTATCTTATTTCATTTCATTCACAGGTTACGCTGTATTGGTATGAAACCTTTGTCGGTTTGAGAAAGAAGATTTACAAAAAAGTGTCTCACAGTGCCCTGCAACATTGTGTGGAAGGGTGTAAAAAGCCTAAATTATAAATTTCATCTACCACGTCTTGCAACTTAGACATGTTAGATTGCTATTTTACTATTTGGAATGTTTTTTATTACCAACAACAGACACAGACTTGGGGTTATTGTGAGGGGTGTGATCCCTAACACCAAAAAAATAAATTATAAATAATGAGGGTAAACATTGCAAAATCGTGAATTTGGTCAATTTTTGTACAAAATTTTGTGTGCCCCACTACACTAGGCTTTTTTCAACTGTACCCCCAACTTCAAATCCTGGATCTGCCCCTGAATAAGGTTGCTATTACATGTATGTACTTGGAATGTTTTTTGTTATACATGTATGTACCAAAAAGGTAAGTATTGGATTTTTTTTGGTTACCAACAAGGTTGGTATTGGATACTTTGCATGTTTTTTGTCAGCAACATGTTAGCCATTATATACTTATACTGAAAATTTCTTCTTGACAGCCTGGTTGTTACTATATACTTGAAATGTATTGCTTGTTATTTCTAAAATAATCTGAGGGTAAATTTACCATGCTTAGGTCTTAATAAACTGTCGACACAGAAAATGTCTCGCCTTTCCCATGCATCGCATGAATCTGCACATTGATCTTCAGCAGCAGACAAGATACCAAATGTATCAGTGATCACAACTGATCACAATCATGATAATGCAACTGCATACCAAAGGTTAATGGGCTACTATGAGTGGTTGATGTTAAACAGATACTGTGAAAGTACTATTGTTTGTGGGGTTCCAATTTTTGTTGATTTCGTGGTTTGCTAAAACCACGAAATTAAGTTCCCAACGAAATGCATTTTTTTCGTAAGGTTTCAATGCAAAGAACTCCAAACCATGAATTTAAGTACCCTTGAAATTGTGATTTTTATGCAAACCACGAAAATTGATGTCCACGAATAAAAATACTTCCATAGTACAAGAAAAAACTTAAACATTTGATAAACAGTGCAAAATTTCTAAGTCAGTGGAGCATGACTGCGGGGCATAGACATAAAAGGCCACTGAAACCGATTTGTACTGATAATAATGCAACTGCATACCAAATATCAATGGCCAACTAAGAGTGGTTGATTCTAAACAGACCCAGGAAAAAACTTTTGATAAACAGTGCAAAATTTCAAAATCAGTGGAGCATGACTGTGGGGGCATAGACATAAAACACCACTGAAACTGAGCTGCAATGGTTCTAAGGCAACTGCATACCAAGTATCAATGGGCAACTATGACTGCTTGATGCTAAACAGACTCAAGAAAAAACTGAAAAAAACAATTCAAAATTTCTAAGTCAGTGGAGCATGACTGCAGGGGCATAGACATAAAACGCCACTGAAACTGAGCTGTACTGATGCTAATGTAACTGCATACCAAATATCGATGGGCAACTATGAGTGGTTGATGCTAAACAGACTCAAGAAAAAACTTAATTTGAAAAAAAAAAACAATTCAAAATTTCGAAGTCAGTGGAGCATGACTGTGGGGCATAGACATAAAAAAGCCACTGAAACTGAGCTGTACTGATGCTAATGCAACTGCATACCAAATATCAATAGGCCAGCACAGGTGGTTGATGTTAAACAGACCCAAGAAAAAACTTAAACAATTGTGGACGCTGCCACCGGAATCACCATACCTATGTCTCGCTTTTTTTCGACTATCGTCGAAGGCTCGACAAAAATGGATTCATTTATCAGGGCAAAATAAAAACTATCTGAATATACTGTACCACTAAGTTGTGGAAATTTTAGAAGACTGTCCTTATGGAATGTTGGTATGACACTGCAGAACAGCTCAAACATGTTTCTAACGGCAAAGAATAACTGTACTGCACACTGATCAGAACTTCCAACAGCTTCTGTTAATGTTTCATAGGCCACATCCATCAGCTCCTGGACACATACACTGTGAAAATACACTGTGAAATTAGATATCACAACGTTTTTAGTAATGTATAAATTCAGTTTGCAAATAAACAATAAATACATTCTTTTCAGGATAAAAATTCTATTTTTGACAGTTTTGCATAGTTTTTCAGTTTTCAGGAAGGACAATACAAACTATTTCTAGTGATTCTCTAGTTCTTCTTGTGTTACAATGTTCTTTTTCATGTTTGGATTTGACATGTTTATACATACATACATTCTTAATGTACACGTTATGCCAGTCTATCAGCTACAAATAATCTGTTTTAACATTAGCCTGAATGAGGGTTTCAGGTTTCACCGCTGGCTTTAAGTGGTAGACTGCCATCACTGCAACAGCATATCTCTAACTCTCTGTATTATATCGTGAATTCTTTTTTAATTGCATGTATAAAGAGGAATGTGAACTCTTGTGTGTTATCACACTAACTGCATCATTTTTCTTTCTATCATTTTGTTTCAACAATGTTCAGCATGGTAATAACTGTCTTGAACTTTTTTTTTTCTTGATTGTCATGATTGTAGTTTCCTGTTTTACAAATATATCTGTAGTGGCCATTTGAAATTTCTGGCTTTTATCTATTTTAAATAAAATAAAGAAGCTGACCACCCGTCTCATGATTTTATTATACCAAATTTTCTTACAAATTAACCAGATGAGTGCCCTATGCATGCTGTGGTTGTTGTGGTTAATATATTGTGATTGTCTTCTGTTGGGTTTTTGCAATTGCCAGTTCACATGGTTCACTTAACATTTTTTGATGATCCCACATCCATCATGTCCATGGGCAAAAATTATCAATGAATTCCACTCAAACCAGTGGTAAGAACCATCTTGAACTTACTACAGGGCATGGGCAGTGCTCATTTTTGAAGGCCTAATTGTGAATTCGAGATGAACAACAATACACATGATAAAAGCATTGTTTCTTTGCTTGGTTTTACATGTATTTGTAGAGACTTTGTCTCATGAGCATTTACTCCATATCCTTTCATTATTTATTTAAGCATGTGTATCAATATCAATCACCAGTAGCCAGTACTTCGGTGCTGGCCCGAAAACCGATTTATTTGGAAACATGCAATATCTAAATTTTAATACATTTTGTGTAAAACTAATCATATAAGGAGTATCTCCCTCTTGCATAGCTCTGTCCTTAGCTGATTTTGGCGTTTCTATTTAGAGCTTACTGGTTATTTGTTCTCTATCAGTTTTACACCTATTTGGGTTTATGGACTTCCAAATATTTTGATTTTATCTGCACTGAAGAGACATAAGTTGTCGAAATGCGCATATGCAGAACCTAAATTCACAGTAACCTCAGTATTTTTTTATGTGTATCGATAAGCTCTGTGCCAAAATTCAAGTTGTAGCAATATCAATTTTTGTTCTCTTCACATTCTACATGTACAAATGTACTAGCCAGAGAGCACGGAGAGATGTTCTATTCATGAAAGTACTTCTCACTTCTGTAATTTTCTCTGTTGAACCATTTTGATCTTTAATAGTATGTAAAAATACAGGTATCAAAATACAGGAAAAGTATTTGCATCATCATGATCATGTTTATTTGCATGGTTTTGAGAAAAAACATTCCTTCCAGAGTTTTTGAATTAGTGGCTTTGAGGCACCTTCATTGCAAGTTATGTGAAAATTGGTATTTCATTAGGTTTATAGTTTTGTGGTTTCTTACAACCATGAAATCCATGAAAATTGCAACATCATCTTTGAGGATGACAGCTACTTCTGACCAGTACATGGACAAATAGTCATTTTAGCTTCAGATAAATAATCAAAAGACTCCATCTTCAATCAGGATCTTTGGCATGTTTTTATGTACATGTGGTTATGGGAGAATATGAACTTTTTGTCTTATATACATACCTAATGTGACAGTCAGGTAACCTAAAGGTGTTTGAACTCAATTGAATCTCATTTACTAATTCAAATTTTCTTTTCTTTTTTCCACTGCCATCTGGACCCAGAGGAGGCAACTCTCCTAGAGGTCTATCACTAGACACTTTAACAGTATTGTGTATTTCTGTTGTCATCAGTTTTCTCGCTCGTTCCAAAATTTCCTGACATTTTTTATTTGCGAACAGGACATTAATATTTTGTATGAAATCTATCAATATATTGTTCGAAGAGGAAATGAAATGAATTTCAACAAGTTTGTCATGGAACGATTCAGTTCTGATGATTATTTCTTTAAAATCCTTTAATTCATTGCTATTGGTGGGAATGGCTGCCTTTAAACATTCCTTTGTCATTTCCAGGACCTCTGTTGCTATGGATGAACCCAATATTTCCATCAAATCGGGCATGTTTTTGACATCCTCCTCTCTCAAGTCTGCAAATAATTTCACAAAACAATCATTTATCCTACTCAAAACGGCCCCAAATATTTTAAAGACTTCCCTTGGATTCTGATAGACAGCATGTACATTTCCAGTAATATATTTCACTTCAATCACATTGCTACTATCATTGGCAGCAACCTGACATTGTGAATCTGTAATCAAAGGCTTTAAAATATAAGTTACTAATCTTTTCCCAAACTGTTCTATTTTCTTTTCTAATAGAGAAAACTTAATCAAAGCCAGTACCACTTTTCTTAAACTGTTGATACTATCTGGCCCACTTTCAATTTTAAGTTTGCAATGGACCTCACCAGTCTTTTCATTGGCCTTTTTAACATCCCATACAATCAATGTCTTCCACTGGTCATCTAACTCAAACAAAAATTTCTCCTTCTGAACACAACTTTCCTCGTGTAATGCCGATAGGATTTTAATTTCTTTATCATCTTCGGTGATTGGCGTACGTAACAATGCCTGTATTTCCAGCAGAGAATCTGCAGCCTTTGTGAAGTCTTTAGTTTTATTAGCTGTTGTGACTTCCTCCAGTGTACTTTGTATGTGGACAATTTTTTCCAAAACAACCAGTATGTCTGCTGCTTCGTGATATTGTGTATTCAAATTTTGGAACACTCCCGTTGACATGTTTAGCTGACTTTTTATCTGAAAAAAAAAATGAATATGTATGACATGTATTAAGACATTCTGTCATTTTTTAACTGCATCACAAGGTCAAGAAGCTTCTTGACTATCTACATCATGACACATTTAGGGGGTCACAATATTAGGTAATCTGACACATAAATGTGTCATAATACTTCTGAAATTTATATAAAAGCATTTTACACAAATAAATTAAAGAATTGTACATCCCTTGTTTTGCTTAGCTGTGAACTATTAACCTGACATCTGTATGTGGTTTGTGTTTGTTTTTCTTTATATAGTTAGAATGATTGCAGAAGTTTGCTGCCACTTCTTTGATGTCTAAAAATTCAAGGATATTTCAAGGACTTTTCAAGGATATTCTAGTTATTTTCAAGGGCCTAATAGTCGACAAAATTCTTAGTTGTGATAATTATTTTGCAGACTTTGCTTATATACCCTTTATCCATATTAACTTTTTCAAATTCCAGGGTTTTCAAGGATATTTCCAAATATTTTAAAATTGAAGGTCTTTTTCAGGCCCTTGAACACCATAATGAAATTCAAGGGGTTTTCCAGTTTTCCAGAATGTGTGGCAACCCTGTAATTTAACATTTTTCCGCATCCAAATTTAAAAAGATTGAATAGAAAATTTGGAAAAGGCAATCCTTATTTCACAGGAAATAAAACTTTATTTTCAACCATTGATTTTTAAACCTTTTAAATCAATAAATTGTTTATATCTGTACTATGGGATAAATAAATAAAATATACAATGTATATTTCCTGATTACTGTCCAATTAACAAAAATATTTTGTCAAGTTTCTGTAATAAATATTACATGTATCTATGGTAAAACATGGTATAATGAGAGTTAATTTGATGGAACAATTCAGAAAATTCAACTCCCTTCCTCGTAAATGATGTTGATCAAGCTCAGCATCATTGTAAAATACATTTTGACCAATCAAGAACATTAAAAACAATGACGATCCCATTGAAAAACGTAGCATAAAACATGCTTTTTTGTAAAATATACCTCATTTTCAATCTTGTCTGCCACTTCTGTCATCTCATTAGACAAAGAATCCACACTGTCTGACAAAGTCTGTGATGTCTTTAAACAGGGTAAAAAATTTACATATTGTTGATGTATGGCTGTGTGGACTTGCATTTTCATGTCTGCCAATTTTTTGTTCAGTATTTCAAGTTTTCCTTGAATTTCCTGTGTTTCCAGTTTGCCTAAAATGTAAAATTTTATTTTCCAGTTTGAATAAAATATTATCATGTTTCATTTAGGTCTACATGGTAATTTGTTTTGTAAGTGCAGTCATCTTAAAAATTAACATCTTCGCTACCAAGGGTTACGATTTGCTTCTCTCATCTTCACCCTTGGCAGATCAAGCTGGATTTCTGTAGTCTCAAATCCATGTTTTTGATTGGTTGCAGTTACCCTTCGCTGCAGCCAATCAATTAACTTATTCAGATTTAAATATATATCGTAACAATAAAACTTCAAATATGGCGTTCATTGATTTTTCTATTTTGCAAAATTTCCACGATTTTATAATCTCTCTTGACTTTTGAAGGCTTATTTCCTTGTAGTTAATTATATTGTAAGTTGTTGTATTATTAGACAGTCAAGTACCTAACCTGTATGAGTTATAACAGAATAATAACATGCATGTGTTATTACAGATGTTATTTTGAGTTATCAGCTCTTTATTCCTAATTCTGTAATAACATATGTATGTAGCAACCTAAAATATATTACCTTTTTTTGGTCACTTGGGAGTTGCTTAGACCTTTGCGCAGAAACTAATTATTTAGCCTGGATAAATCAGTTTTCAATTAAGTTAAAACATTTTTGATGAACCATGGTTAATCAATGAGAACAGGCTCTAAAATGATAAAACTTTAGTTGTAATAACAATGCATAGTTATTACAGGCATATGACTTAGATATTTATTAGTTTATTAGACACTTGGGAATTACTAAGAAACTTGCGCAGAACCTATTGATATGCTTTGATTTTCATACATTACTATAAATAAAAATGTAATTTGATTAGGCATTATTCTGGTCTGAGGGAAACACTTTTAAGTGATGCAGAGTAGCTGTAATAACACCCTTCTATTATTACAGGCATACTTTTCCTGTAATAACATATGTATATTTTGCAATATTGGCAAACTATGAAAAGTCCTATGATTTTAACTCCTAGCATGCTGATAGACAATAATGGTAATAATAAAATGGCATAGATTTATAACAAAACTATGACTGCATAATGCCTATTTGAAACATGTAACATACATATGTTATCAATTTTTTCCCTTAGTAATAACACATGAATGTCATTTTTCTGTAATAACTCATACAGGTTAGGTACTTGACTGTTAGATGCAATAAATAATATTTAATTATTACAATAAATCATACTGAAACTCTTACTTCAAAGGGAGATAATTTGAAACTGATGTTTCACAAATTGTGGCTCAATCCGCCAAGGGTGAAGAGGAGAGGAGCGAATTGTAACCCTTGGCTAGCGAAGATGAAAAATTAAGTACCACCATACTATGGTTACCAGTACCATTCTTTTACCCAATATATGAATATGACTACTAGAGCTGAGTATCGTGAAGAATCTCACGATACAATATGTATCCTGAAATCTGCATGCGATACGATACTATCACAATATGTATCATGGTATTGTAAATCTTGTTTTCTTGACAATAATGAAGCAGATATCAAGACTATGAATTGCATTGTACAATTGTTTTAATATTTCAGCCATGTATCTGTCATAATTGTAATTAAATACATTGTGTATTAGTAATTATCATATACTTTGTTAAAATATGATGAAAATTTCACCCTTAGATAAAACCAGATTATTTCAACAAAAAATGACGAAGAGGACTGATATGACATCGTTTATCAAATGCTTCCAGTACTTATCGCATGCCTTTCCATCACGACTCGGAAGCTTTATCACACGCAAGTTCGTGTATTTCTGTTAAAACGATAAACATTGCACATGATATCGTCATATCAAATAAAGTATGCTAATAAATACTAATACTGCATTTTATAAATATGAATATATTTTTAGCTGAAAATTTCTTTTACAGTAGAAGTATATGATAAAAATATCATTACATGTCATTTTTCATATCACACCCTTCATCAGCCCGCGGTCAAAATCATCCCTCGACCCCGACGGCTCTCGGGCTGATATAACGACCTTGGGCTGATTAAGGGTGTGATATGAAAAATGCCATGTAATAATCTATAGTTATATCCAGGGTTCGACTCTAACAGTAGTCCTGTAGCCCCAGGCTGGTGAATTTGAAGAAGGACTACTTGGTAGTCCTTTGGGCTAGAAAATTTTGAAAATTTTTTAAAGGTATATTTATTTCGGGCCGGTAAAATCGTTGTTGGACTAGTGAATTGAGGAATCTTGTAGTCCATTTGTCTACTAAAAATTATTAAATTTAGTGTCAACCCCTGATATCGCTGTATAAGCTGTGGGAGCATTCACAATGACACTACGAGTTCCGCCATATTGGGCCAATAAAACGCAGAATGGATCGGGTGCGGTTGTATAAAATAAATCCATTTTTGGTATCACGATTCCGTATATGATATGATACGGGAATCGTCATCACTTTGGATCGATATAATCGATTCATCGATGAATCTTTACCCCTCAAATGACTACATCAGTACATGGTTCAACATGACAATGACTACATCAGGCCTAAAAAAAAAAAAAGTTGTGTTTCCAGTTGGCCGACCGACCCTAGTCCAGATCCCCCCCCCGACTTAAACTTTTTTATTCCAACTTCAAAATAAAGGGCTACGCCAAGCCCAGCATGATACGACCGCAGCATGTCGACCACTGAAATTTCAACAAAAGTAGTTTAAAGTGAATGTGGACACAGTAAAGAGCTTGACACAATAATTAGATGGACACAAAAAGAAGCTAGACACAGTTATTAGCTAGAAACAAAATAGGGAAAAAGCCCCTTTGATTACTTACTGATAAAAAGCCGTAAGAGCTATGCAAAATATGTACTATCAACTAAAACATTACATCCATAGAAATTCAAAGTAAAAATCCAGCGAAATCTGATGAAAAATTAAGATATGACACATTTAGAAAAATTGCAATTTTGGCCCCTTTGACCCCTTGTAGCTCCGAAATAGTAAGAGCTACAAAAAATCCGTTGACATACTACTGAAAGCTTATATCAAGAGGAATCCAAAGAAAAAAATCCCATCGAAATCCGATGAAAAATAAAGATTTGACATATTTAGAAAAATTGCATTTTTGGCCCCTTTGACCCCTTGTAGCTCAGAAACGGTAAGACCTACAAAAAATCCGTTGATATACTACTGAAAGCTTAGCTCAAGAGGAATCCAAAGAAAAAAATCCCATTGAAATCCGATGAAAAATAAAGATTCGACATATTTAGAAAAATTGCATTTTTGGCCCCTTTGACCCCTTGT
>MJUU01030849.1:2455-14739 GCA_002080025.1 Modiolus philippinarum
ATATATATATATATATATATATATATATATATATATATATGAAAAAACTTAGTTTTCCATGTACCAAAAATATATGTCATATTCTTTCGTTGTTTATTTATTTTGATAAAAAAATGTAGTACCGATTTCATTCATCTGTAGAAATTAAGGAGCTTTATTGTGAAAACAAAAATATATGTATAAGGAATTTAAGAAGTGCACTAGAAAAGTTGGCACATCCTGTCTTTGAGTGCAGATTATTCTAAAGTTAACAGGTTTCATTTTGAAGGAGGCATAGATTGACAAAAAAAAATGTTTTCGATGACAGCTTGTGTGCATGGAAAGTATGGAAAGTGATTCCAGTCCATTGTCTATAATGCATTCGTCTGATTGAAATTAAACAAGCAATCTCTTTGAAAAGCTAACGGATGACAAACGAACATGTTTCTGTCAACAGTCACCAAGTGATGGCAATACGGCTCACCCTGGATCGTTTGGCAGGCTAGGAGAGACGAAAACAGATAAGCAATGAAGGCAACCAGTGGCCATGATTTAGGTCATTTAAAGCAAATTGAAAAACTTAATACAAGGGGCAAAAGTAAACCCTGTAGCAATACCGAGGCAGGCCTCTAAATTCACCTTTATTTGGATTTGAGATTTTACTTGTCCGAAATGAATTCTTACTTGTCCATTCAGTGCAGAATTTATTTTCATTTGAATTTTTCACTTGTGGGCAAGCATTTCTTAAATTTACTTGTCCGATTCCAAATTGGACTGGTGGAGATAAGACGGGCAAATTAATGAAGGGAAGATAACAAGAAACACTTACAATGGCCGAACATTACAATCACATGTCACAATCAACCAGGGAACTGCACAAGAAAAACAATAAAATGACAAAAGACAAACATAGATAACGATAGTAACTCGGGATAGCCGGACTTGGTACCGGCACTGACAACAGCCAGCAGTAGGGTTAAACCGGTTTATGGGTACCCAAACCTCCCCTTTTCTCTGTCCCGTTTCCCTATAATATAATAAACACACAAATAAAACCCAGAATAGACAAAACGTAATTTAGAAAGATGGGTCGAGGAGTGCTCGCCGCTAAACTGCGAACCCTGATTTCTGAGGTAGTGCAAATCTGAAGTACATACCAATTTATCAGACACAATATCATTAAATGAAGACATTGATAAAGAAAAACTCCAATATTAATTAGTGTATAGAAGAATCAACAATAAGTGCCAAAAACACTTGAATCAACAGGTAACACAACAAAACTTAATCGAATGGTAGCGCTACAAAACTTTATCGAATGGTAGCCCCACAAAACTTTATCGAATCGTAGCGCCACAAAACTTGAATCGACAAGTAGCACGACAAAGCTAGAAATCGACACACTGAAACACAAAAACTTGAATCAACAGGCAGCACGGCAAAACATGAATCGAAAGGTGGTAACACAAAACTTAAATCAACGGGAATCACGAGACGGGTTGCATCATAAAATGTGAATCAACAGATAACACCACAAAACTTGGATTTGACTGGAAGAACCCCCAAATTTGAATTAAACAAAATACATTTATACTACATTTACTATGCAAATATAACAACATGGTATTCTAAATTTAGTGAAAGCACCCCAAACAGCAGGCCTTGACCAGATTAGCTAAAACAAGAGTATACTGAAAGAAATATCAAGTTCCTTGACCAAACCACAGGGACTTGCTCCCGGTCTAGAAAAAAAAATTACTATCCAACATGAATCTCGGAGAAAAAAACACTGTGTTTTTCTCCGAGATTCATGTGACCAAACCATTTAACCATATCTTTTAAAACGATAGATTCAGGAAAACAATCATTTGAATTGAAGACGACACTAGTTAGGAGATTTCCAAGAAAATGAAGTAAGTTAAGTAATTGGCAATCATTTATAGGGGGCGTAGCCCCCCCATAAATACTAAGAAATGTCAAAATTTAATCATCATATTCATTCTGTATACCGTGTTTCTATTTTTCTTTCAACTTCCGTTATGCAGTGTAGGATTAAGCGCGCGTAGCCTCTCTTTCAAAAGTAACCGATTTCTTCGGAAAGGCGCTCGGGCAACGAGATCAACCATAGTAATATAGTAATTTCAGCATCATAGACGGCGCGATGTTCACATGTTTACGTGTTCACGCGAACTGTGGTACTTTTATTCCTAGATAATTCAATATTGATAAGCAAATTGCGTAAGTTTTTTTGCAGGAAATAACAAAGATAGATCTTCTTAAAATAACGTTTTTCACGTTTTCATCACTTCGGATTTCAGATGACAAAATCTCAAGAAATTCCCTCATTCAGGAAGGCAATAAATCCTTATCCTTATCAATTAATGCATTGGTAAATGACCTACCAGTGCTCAAATGTATTTCCACAAGTAAAATTTACCTGTGCATTCCTTTTTAAGGCACGGATCATTTGATTTTCAGGGGGGGGGGTATTTTTCTAGAAAAATATTTCTGGCCCCCATTTTTCCCCAAAAAATTATCTGACCTGCATTTGGGTTGAAAAAAATAATCTGGCCCTGATCCGGTCCAATAGAAAAAAAGCGAGACTCGACAAAATTTTCTAGCATAGTAGGAAAGAAATAATCTGGCAAAGCAGAGCAGGCGAAAACAATTCCAGGCTCGGGTAAAAATACCAGGCCCCCGGAAAATCAAATGGTCTGTGCCTAAAATGGAATTTGTTTAAATAAAATCCACAGAATAATTCTTGGAATAGTGATTACTTTATTGATACAATTTAAATAGGAATTAAAATATTTCACGTTATACTAATATACCGTCCAGTAACCTGTGTTGACGCAGACCAGAAATGACACATCAAATTTCATTTTGTGACGTAAATTTTTGTTATGTTAGTTATGACGTCATTTTGATTTTTGTTTCCATTGATATCTTATTGCTAATAGATTGCAAAAGTTAAATGATCTCTAAAGTCCGCCTAAATAGCAGATATATGACTTTAATAAATTTCATACAAAAATACGGTTTTCTTAACACCAAGAAGGAAAAAAAATAAATCCAGTAAATATAATTGAGCGTAAACAGGCAAACCAAATTGACTCCGATGCTCTCGTTGATATGTTTTTCGGAATTCAAAAACCTTTCATTGTAATATGATTCCTTTGATCTTAGCATGGTTTAATACTAATAAAATGGAGGGCAATGCTTAAACAGTGCATTATCTGACGGCCTTTCATGATATTGCACTATATCAAAATCTCTCTCCACAAAGCACATTGAACCTAATGGCGGTGGGAGGAGTTACCAACGGTGCATTAATATTATGCAAATTTAGATAATGCACAGTTGAAGCTCCGCCCCTTTCAACTGTAAGTGACTTCGAAAAAAAACCCAGAAATTATGTCAATAGACCACTGTTGTAACAAGTAATTCTGATAGCAGACGACTGTGCCTTGATACTATTCAAATAATACGACAGATTTGCCCCCCCCCACAGCACACTTCCCGGTAAATGTACAGTATCTAAATCGGCGTCAGTGCCATACAAATCACAGTATTGTAGTTTATTTTACAATTTACACTCAATTAATGGAAAGTTTAAATATTTCTAGTAAAATTTTTGGATCCACATTCTTTCCTGTTGGAAACGGTAAATAAAAAAATACCTTTTATCTGACCGATGCCAAAGCATCGGCCGATATATCCTTCATAACCGGTAGTGACTTTCAGCGGAGTTCCAGAAAAAGCTGGTCCAGTGAATTTTGTCAATTCTATCTTATTTTTGGCTAAATAATACATGACACTTTCAAGTTTTTTTTTCAAAAAAGGGGGATCCGATCTGTGCACCCGGCCTCTGCGAAAGTATACTATATTTCTTCAAGTTCTCGTTTTTCAACTTCTACCATTTCCGAAACTATAACAACTATAATAACGAAATATATCCGTGTAATTGGAATAAAATAAAATACTAGTTACCTTATAATACCGATCCATCAATTCCTTGAAAAGTGTACACGTCTTTAATCACGTGCTAATTGCACGTTGTTGCTACCTAGCTGTCATTCATGTAAAAAATAATCAGCACTGTCGGTAAACGTTTTTCATTGGTCATATTACAAATCATATATAGCACCGCCCTACTCATTAAAATATTTATTGCACTCAAAACGCTAACGCGTTTTTCGTGCGATAAATATTTTAATTCGTAAAAACGGTGCTATATATATTACTTAAAACTCGTCAAGTATGTGAGAAAATTTTAATCCTGTTTTTTTCAAGAAACATGCAAGTTTCGGCGTCATTTTTTTTTCTTTACGCGTAAAGTCTTCTGTACCTTAAGTGGTAAAAGATATTTGCATTTGAACAATTGTATTATATTTCTGAACAGTACCAGCACGAATCGCATCAAAGCAATGAAAACATAATTTTTCTTGAAGACTCCAACCCCAAGTTGAAACGTTCGATCTGACTGATTACCTACTATCAATAAATCAATATTTGGTTAAGATGAGGGAAAATGGCACTATGATTGATAGTTTTCAAACAGAAAAAAGCTTAACCACAATCGAAAATATTTGTATTCAATTATAGCCGTTGGTTATCAGATTTTAGGAGGATCTATATAGTTTATTAAATTTGTAAGTGATAATAAGTTTTTACAGGGTTTCCAAAGTGTGTCATTGAGGTCCCTTTGGTGGCGGTGATCAGGATTTGGTATAATCCGTAAATAAAAAAAATCCAAATGATTTTAAATTGTCAAATGGTTTGATGACCAAACACCATCACACATTATTAATTATGGGCTCATGGATATGAATGATGCTTCATCATACACTTCTGATATTTTAGACACTTTTCAGCTGTCTCGCATTCCAAGAACAGAAAAAAATTCTTACTCTTGCAGAAATTTGACAGTGCCGATAAAATCTATAAACTCGACTTTAGTTTTGGATGATCCTGCATCAATGACACAAAGACATTCAAAAATGTGACACAATTAATGCATACACATCAGACAGTTGTTACACATCTACCTGTTATGTTAGTACATGTAGGCGAATTTATGCGACGTCCGGATTTTGGTCTAGTTGTCCATTGTAAAATTGTATTTGGCGTCTTGATGATTCCAGTGGTTGTCTAAGCCTATTCCAAATTCCTTGTTGCAGATACTACATGTTCTGTCAGGCTATTTAAAACATCATTATCAACTACCCTATTTGTAATGGAGTACTTGTGGATGTTTAACTTACATGTTTTTTTTGTTTTTTTTTAATTATTATAACTTTTTTGAGTGACCTCTTGTGCTTGACCTTATTCAATTCGAACATTCCACGTGTTGCCTGATTGTCATAAATCTAGGTTAATATTTTGAAAACCTCAATTATGTCCCCTCCAGCACTGCTATATGTTAGTGTTAGCATTTTAAGATTCTAGAATCCCTAGCCTTTGTTTGTAATTCATATTTTTAAGTGACGGGATTTGTTTGGTAGCTCGCTTTTGTACATTTTCTATTTTTAAATATCCCAATATCCCAAGACTGCTGCAGCATATTAAAGGTGTTGTCTCACAAGGGCTTGAAAAAGGGTCGCTAACTATATGATCCGCAACTATAAAAAAAAATCAGCACAAGGACCATAAGAGCTACGGTTTCGCAGATTAGTATGAGGTTGAGTTTAAGCAATGAGACATATCATTTATGTAAATATCAAATTATGGGTTTGGACTTAGAGAATCTTTTTTAATGTTAAAATATTGATAACAGGAAACACCTACAATGGCTGAAATTTATAATTACATGCCACAATTTGCCAAGGAACTACACAGGGAAACCACTTATAAAACAAACGTAGACAGCGATAGGAAGTCGGAACAGCCGGACTTGGTACCAGCACTAGCAAAAGACAGAGGTAGGGTTAAACGGTTTATGGGTACTATCTGTCCCGTTTCCCTATAGTATAAAAACATACAAATTAAACATTCTAAAAAGCATTAGTTTTCCAGCCGCACCTCTTTTTCTAAACCATTGCATGTATTGATTTAACATTTCGTGTGAGTATACCTCTTCGAATTTACAGATGAATTTCGTCTGCGAACTTGGTTCTAATCCACTTATTTTAACAGGGTTATGGACCTTCCAAGAATCAGAAAACTTATGTTTTTACTTTTTTGCTGTTGTAATAAGCAAAGCCTTCTTTTAAAGGTTCATCATTGTTGTATATTACTGCTACGCCCCCCTCATAGGTCACACCTATTTACATATTAGACCAGTTATGGAAGATTTCCCAGATGATTAACGTATTTTGTTTGCAATTCTTCAGTGAACATACCAATATTCCTCTAGTTACACCTATAAAACTCCTTCTAAACTTCTGTCTTTTGTCTTCTCGTCAAGCAATCAAGCTGCTATAGAATTCTATTATGATAATAACATTGTGTTTAGCAATTACTATGCCAAAATAGTGGTCAGGGTTGAGACCACAGTGCACGACCCGGAGGGGAGTGCACTATGTGTATTCAACCCTGACCACTATTTTGGCATAGTCATTGCTAAACACAATGTTATTATCATTATTATGCTATTTTCATTATTTTATTACAATTTCCAAGTGAATAAAAAGTTGTTCTTTTCATTTATTAACTGTCAATTTAAATTCATATATTTCAATTAGTTGCATAATGTTGTGGAAATTTGAAAAAGGACTTTTTATGGCGGATCTCAAAAATTCATTTATTTCATGATATAAAATGAAGAGACGAATAAAATGAATGGTCACAAGTGGGGTAAAAATTTTATTTCATTAGAAATATTACCAAATTCAGGTTGATTTCTATGACTTAGATCCCTACAGGTAAGATTTTCATCACTATTTGATTGAGAATACTGTAACTCCGCCTTCCAAGTCACGTGACAGGCATAGTACATGGCAGCAGGTATACTATGCCAAAATAGTATATTAGACACTATTAATGCAGTTTCTCACAGAAAGCATAATAATGTACAAGAAACAACAACAAAAGAATGGCATATAACACTGCTCTATTGAAAAGGAAGGAAATAATGATAATAATAATAAAAAAAATCTTAGAGCTGAAGTAGAGGTTTGGAAATACCAGAAATGCTAGGAGAAGATGCAACACAGAAAAAATTGGCAGATTTTAAAGCAAGACAGATAAAACAGCGGCACTTCATATGGCTAGGTCAGGCTGAAAATGCCAAACAAGAAGATCCCTAAAACAGCATTTTATGGGACACCACCAGGAAAGAGGAAGCCAATGGCCAATGAAGACCACACATCACCTGCAGGAGAACTACTCAAGGGGAATCAGAAATCATGGGATAGACCTGGGGATAAGCTTAGTACCAAGGGCACATGACTGGGATAAATAAAGGAAACTTGTTGGTACTCTGTGGCAACAAGCCTGCTGGTAGCTAACATGGATATAGCGCAGACCTGAAAACACCTTTCTTGCAGAGGACTTCCAAAGGACTATTGTTATCAAGTTTGGTTCCACTTGGTTGAGCAGTTTCAGAGGAGAAGACCTTTAAATATGTTTTGTAATATGGTCCAAAATTAAAAATATGTTCCCTATGGCGGCCATCTCGCCGGGTTATAGCGCTGACCTGTCACCTATCTTGCAGGGGACCATCTAAAGGCTAATTGTCCAAGTTTGGTTCCAATTGGCTTAGTAGTTTCATATAAGATCTTTGAATATGTTTCCCATAGGATCAATCTTCCCCGCTGGTGGCCATCTTGGTTATAGCGCTGATCTGGAATATACCTTTTTGTAGGTGGGACAACCTAAAGACTGGTCACGTGGCCAAGTTTGGTTCTAATTGGCAAAGTAGTTTCAGAGTATGAGATTTTTTTTTCCCATGGCATCAATGTTTAAACTATTTTCCACGCTTTTGGCCATCTTGGTTAAAGCGCAGAGCTGAAAAACGTCATTTTTGCTGAGGAAACGCCTAAAGACTACTGTGGTTGAGTTTGGTTCCGATTGTCTCAGTAGTTTCTGAGGTGAAGACCTCTGAATGTGTCTCCCCATAACGGGTCCAATGTAAAAACTATGTTCTCCGCTGACGACCATCTTGGTTATAGTTTTGACTGGCTTGAAAAGCACATTTTGCAGGGAACCACCTAAAGACGTCTTTGGTCAATTTTAGTTCCAGTAGTTTCAAAGAAGAAGATATCTGATTGTAAAGTTCACACTGGATGGAACTGAGAGGCGGAAGGACGACTGACGGACGACGGACGCAAAGTGATGGCAAAATCTCACTCTTGCTCTATTCAGGTGAGCTAAAAGGAAAAGGGCGGATTAAAAAAAACAAAAATTAAAAACAAAGAAAATAACAAAAAAAAACAAAAAAAAAAACAAACAAACAAACAAACAAAAACACCCAAAACGCAAGAAACACTGAAATTCTTAAAACAATGACAGCATTCCTGATTTCTTGGCGAGCAGAATGTAAGAAAAGGGTCACAGGAGAAAAGAGTAACGGAAAAAGGCAACAGGAAAAAAAGGTCACAAGAAGAAAAGTCACAGGAAAAAAGTCACAATGAATATTTATTGTTGCTGGCGATCACAGGAAATAATTTTTATGTCACTTTTTATATAATTTGGAGTGATTTCATGGGAAAAAATGTAACATTTATCACAGCTTTCAACGAAGTTAGTAGGTGTTGGTCAGTTTTATTGGAGCCATGCATTTCCTTAACTTTTACATTTCAAATTCAAGCCATTTAATGGTTGCCATCAGGCATGGGTAAATGCTAATTTGTAATTGTAATGCCCTGTAGTGCATTAGTTACAATCGATAGCAAGCTTACTTTTGAAGCACACATGAACGAAAAGATAAATAAATCTAATCGGTATTATAAGAAGAACATTCACAAGTCTGGATGAAGAAATATTCACATTGCTGTACAAAGCATTAGTAAGACCACATTTAGAATATGCCAATGCAATTTGGTGCCCATATAAAATCAAAGATATAACAGCAATTGAAAATGTCCAGCGAGGGGCCACTAAGCTAGTACCATCTCTAAGAAACATTGAGTATGAAGATCGTCTAAAAAAGTTAAAACTGCCAACCCTCAGATTTAGGAGACTACGGGGGGACATGATTGAAGCCTATAAGTTAACATCAGAAATTTATGATAAGTCATTACCACAAATTATTGATATAAACTTAGAAAATAGGACAAGGGGACATACCAAGAAACTAGCTACTAGTAGATGTAACAAGAATATTAGATCCATTTTTTTCACACAGAGAATTATAAATAGGTGGAACCAATTACCTGACAGTATTGTCAGTGCACCAAGCATCATTCATTTGAAAACCGACTAGATAAATACTGGGACAATCTAGATCTAAAGTACAATTATAAGGCTGACACCGGAACCGGAACGGATTTAAGTCGGCAGGAAATACAGTGAATACAGTGGTCTGAGGCCAGCGTTCAGAAGAGGACCTATGTAAACCTATTTAAATTACATTATTACAAAGTAATGCATGTAATGTGTAATGCTCCATTTTTAGTATTACAAGTAATTGTAATATAATGCATTACATTTAAAAAATGCCTGTAATTTAAGCATTACATAGCATTACTTTTTATCTAATTTGAAACTTTGGATAAAGCTTTTCAACTATAAAAATTTGTTTTAGTGGAATGTATTGGAACTCCATGTAAATTTTGAACATTGTTTTTCTAAATATGTCTGCCAGCTTTGCAACTAATCTAAAAGTTAAAAAAAATATTTTGTTTTCATTCAGAAATTCTATGATGAGAAACATTTAATTCCAATTCTAGTTTTGAAAATGTGCAATCCTTATTTTACAAAACAAACACAAGCTTCTAGGGATCAAAGTATAATTAGTTCAAAGATCAATGATTGTCACATGTAAAACTCTTAATTACTTTACATTTCAATTAATTCTTTTCCTTTGACAAGTGGATTTATGGCTTTAAATGGTGTTTTAAAGTGTCAGTTATAAGAAACCAACCATGAATATATATGTATAGGGAACTGAACTTTTTTTCTCAAAAACTACGTATAAAGTTCATTCTTTAAATTTTGAAAAAATCACACGGACTTAAATCAATGAAGGTGAAATAAACCCACCTTTATCTCCCTAACCCTTAATACTAAATTTTTAATTGTAAATTTCAAAATTGTCCAAGAAAAATTGTGAAAAAGGAGGAAAATAATAAACTGCATCACACAGAGACATATAGATCTCCGATATACATAGTAAAAGAGATAATGCAGTATATAAATTACATATAAATTCAAGGGAATACACAAATACAGAAATTTCAACTAGGAGGATGGATCTTTTCACTTGTAATTTTTTTAATGAACCTGCATCATTTTCAAGAGAAGCAAGACTATCAGTTTTAAAAAGTTGATTGAAGTTGGTCTTTTTCCTGCTACATAAACATTTTCACAGTATTCACTGTAAATAAATTGCAAATGCATGATTAAGCGTTTCTTTTCTTGATAGAATTTGAAAAATGTAATGTGTAATTTAATAGGGGGGCGTAGCCCCCCATAAATACTAAGAAATGTCAAAATTTAATCATCATATTCTGTATACCGTGTTTCTATTTTTCTTTCAACTTCCGTTATGCAGTGTAGGATTAAGCGCGCGTAGCGCGCAACGGAAGGAAGTTGAATCTTCATGGAGCTCATGTAGCAAAATTTAACATAAATGGAGAATTACAAAATTGTATTTGATACATCTGTAATAAACAGAGTTATAAAATTTTGAAAACAAAGTAATAAAAAGGATTTTTCGTTCTCTCTTTCAAAAGTAACCGATTTCATCGGAAAGGCGCTCGGGCAACGAGATCTGGTTTTCCATAGCAACCATAGTAATTTCAGCATCATAGACGGCGCGATGTTCACATATTTTTATTCCTAGATAATTCAATATTGATAAGCAAATTGCGTAAGTTTTTTTGCAGGAAATAACAAAGATAGATCTTCTGAAAATAACGTTTTTCACGTTTTCATCACTTCGGATTTCAGATGACAAAATCGCAGGCAAGAAATTCCCTCATCCAGGAAGGCAATAAATCGGCCTTATCCTTATCAATTAGTGCATTGGTAAATGACCTACCAGTGCTCAAATGTATTTCCACATGTAAAATTTACCTGTGCATTCCTTTTTAAGGCACGGATCATTTGATTTTCAGGGGGAGGTATTTTTCTAGAAAAATATTTCTGGCCCCCATTTTTCCCCAAACAATTATCTGACCTGCATTTGGGTTGAAAAAAATAATCTGGTCCTAATCCGGTCCCACAGAAAAAAGCGTGACTCGACAAAATTTTCTAGCATAGTAGGAAAGAAATAATCTGGCAAAGCAGAGCAGGCGAAAACTATTCCAGTCTCGGGTAAAAATACCAGGCCCCCGGAAAATCAAATAGTCTGTGCCTAAAATGGAATTTGTTTAAATAAAATCCACAGAATAATCCTTGGAATAGTGAATACTTTATTGATACAATTTAAATAGGAATTAAAATATTTCACGTTATACTCATATACTGTCCAGTAACCTGTATTGACGCGGACCAGAAATGACACATCAAATTTCATTTGTGACGTAAATTTTTGTTATGTTAGTTATGACGTCATTTTGATTTTATTTCCATTGATATCTTACTGCTAATAGATTGCAAAAGTTAAATGATCTCTAAAGTCCGCCTAAATAGCAGATATTTGACTTTAATAAATTTCATACAAAAATACGGTTTTCTTAACACCAAGAAGGAAAAAAAATAAATCCAGTAAATATATTTGAGCGTAAACAGGCAAAGCAATGCTCTCGTTGATATGTTTTTCGGAATTCAAAAACCTTTCATCGAAACTCGTCAAGTATATGAGAAAATTTTAATCCTGTTTTTTTTTCAAGAAACATGCAAGTTTCTGCGTCATTTTTTTTTCTTTACGCGTAAAGTCTTCTGTACCTTAAGTGGTAAAAGACAATTGTATTATATTTCTGAACAGTACCACCACAAATCGCATCAAAGCAATGAAAACATAATTTTTCTTGAAGACTCCAACCCCAAGTTGAGATGTTCGATCTGACTGATTACCTACTATCAATAAATCAATATTTGGTTAAGTTCGGGGAAAATGGCACTATGATTGATAGTTTTTTTCAAACAGAAAAAGCTTTACCACGATCTAAAATATTTGTATTCAATTATAGCCGTTGGTTATCAGATTTTAGGAGGATCTATATAGTTTATTAAATTTGTAAGTGATAATAAGTTTTTAC